>PNEQ01114040.1:110849-182085 GCA_003012365.1 Medauroidea extradentata
AGTGATGAAGTCGGTCACCAAATGCTGGTCCGCGATCAATTCAGCGTTGTGGCAAGGCGTCCGGGAACAGCAGGGTTGCAATTTGGTAGTGCATAATCCTGCTGGAAACAACCTCTGCGTCAACATGTCCAAATATAAAGCGTAATTGGTCCACGGTTCATTTAAACGGCCAGCCAAAGTTGCAGGTTGTTTGGTTTTGGTATTATAGACTTTCAAAGTTGGGGTATTATTTTCTGATCGTTCTGTAATGTAATTTCTGAACGAGTTCACGGTTTACGAAACAAACTGAAAAGGGCAGCAATAAAATATCACAACCCGCTATTTGCACCGACGCAGCGCAGAGCAGGTGCAGATTAAGTAAAATTGGTCTTCAGTTGCACCTATGGTCACAGTTTGAACTGTATGGAACCCCACGTTATATTAGCTACGCATGCGTAAACAAAGTAAATGGATTTGTGGTGAAGTATTTGATTGGCACATATTTACAACCATTTTATAACGAAGTATGTGACCCTTAGAGTAAATATAGGGTAGAGAGAGTATCCTCTATACAATTGCGTACGAAATTGTGTGTTCAACAAGTGTCACGTGACTTTAGTGAATTATGCGCGGGAGATTTGAAATAATATTGATAGGCAAGATAATAATTGCTTAGTAATCACATCTATGTTGGGTTATTTTGGTCCCTTATGAATATATAAACTAAGGAGAGTGTACTACTATATTATCACATAGTATAATTGCGTAGAAATTTCAGAATGACAAATGTAAACAATGTTTGCAACGTTACTGTTATCCTTAACCCATCTGTTTTTAGTAAAAAGAAAATATTAGCTACATACTTACTATAAGGTTTTGAACCGAGATCTTGGTGACACTACATAACTAAATATATATTCTGGAAGGTACGCCGTGAGTTTCAAACAACACGACTGCATTTTTACGCCGATAAAACATAAATAAACGACACCAAACTCTCGAGACCATGTTGGACACACAACTGTGACGTCATGTTCCCTCTACTATATATTACCTCTATGATGTGACCTCTTGCAGGTTTGTTAGTGCGTATTTAGTGCCTCTTCGGCGCACCACTGGCACTGCGCAACGCAAGTGCAAATTTTGCGTTGCGCCTATAGAAAATATTTTTAATTGTCACGAGAGAGCATTTTCTAGCATTTGGTAACTGTGTGCGTAGAGTCTATCCAAGAAGATAGTATTACCTAACGACGTACATTTGCCAGCATTTGGCGACTGAGTGCACGGAGTCTATCCAAAATTAGAACACACTTTTCAGCGAGCTCACTATTTACGAAACACATATTTGGCGGCAGAATGCCTAGAGAACTCGAGCAAGTTTCTCGAAACGAAAGAGAAATTACAGTGTCCCCCTCTACCCTTTATCCCCGCTCCCCCTCCCATAAGCAGTCACCATGTTACGTCATGGAAGGTCCAGCGAGCTACGCCAAGCACCATCTTGGCGCCTTGCCCACGAGTCATCCAGGTTAACAGCTGCGGTCCTTGACCGCGCGACTTACTACTCGCGCCTGATGAACGACATTCCACGGGTCACGGGTTCGAGTCGTTCACTCTCCAGTATTCTATATAGATATTATCCCATACTTCCGATGCCTGAATTAATTTGGGCCTATGGAATACGTTAGTTCACTGTCCGTCATATTCTTGCTGGCAGGCGTGGGGGTTACGTTTAGTTTATTGTGGCTAGAGCACTGACCCCCCACCCTGGAGATTCGGGTTCGATTCCCTTATGGAGTTAACCTCCAAAATTTCACTTGTCACGGGGGAAACGTAGCGGTGGATGCCATTCCCATTGGTCGACGATTTCTTTCCCCTATTTCACTCGCTCTTCACATTCTGTCGCTTCTCCACCGTAGAGCTTCACTTCGGACACACAGACGCTCACTAAAAATTCTGCTCTCATGATGTGAAGGGCTGCCCTAAAGCCCGGTATACCCTGTCCACAATTCAGTACAGAATTCCGTACCTAATTCAGTACAAGTAGCCCTGTGGCAGTGCCGCCAGAATTCTATACAAACATAACTCGTTATATTTTTCATCGTAAGTGTTTGTACACGCGCATGAGTAATGCAGAGTTTTAGCCACAACGTACCCAAGTCGAGTCACCAATACGCTATGAACAGTAAAAAATTTCTTGTTTTGTGCTGAACGCACGACACTAGGATTTTCCAAAACCTAAATAGTTCGTGATAGTTCCACTTGTTTGGCAATTATACACGTGCCTCGCATGTCAAATAGTTTTCGGGAATTCTGCAGTTAACATCACAAATATACTTTTCTCCCTTCCGTACCAAGACTTGGTAAGCAGTGATGGTGTGTACGCAAAACAGGAAGTTTAACTGCGAAAGTATGTTATTAAATCTCAATCGGAGTTTATGAACAGAATTAAGTAAGGAATTGAGAATAGAGTGAAGAATCGTGTGTACTCAATTTCTACAGTTTTTTTTTTTTGCGATAGTTATTTTTTTTTTAGCTTCAACAAGAGCAGATATAAAAATCTGCTTAGCAGATATGTTAAAAATAATTTTGCTGTCGTGATAGCTGAATTTTTATCACAATAAATTATCGGTATTCGAATAAAAATTCAACTAACCAGAATTTAGTCAATTACATACTTGGTAAAAACGTTTAGGTGGAGCATGAGCCTTCAGGTACCCTCCACATACGTAATTGATTTATTTTTAAGTATGTTTACACCGGCACACAAAAATTCTGTTTCCGAAACCTCACATTGTAAACTGAGATTTAAAGGAAGTGTTTATACCATACGTGGAATGTCAGTTAGGGAAACGTAAGTTTGAGTGTGTCGGAAACACTGTAGGTGTCAAAATACGTGAAGACTTATTCAGATTTAAACAAATTAAACAATACGTAAATAGAAGGAATATTTAAGAAATCACACTCATTTACCAATTCCAGTGCACAATTTTAGCACATAGCGAACATATTCGTATTTGGTGAAATTTCAGTTGCTACTAATTTCTTAACGCTCAAATTTGTTTACGTAAAATTTAATCTACTTTGCATTTCTCACACAGTGCAATATCTTTCAACAAACTGCCGTAGTACTTCGTTTCTAGCCGAAATTGAGGGAAACCTAAGTTTAAGCGTTTACACCGTACACGAAACTGGAATTACAAACTCAGGTTTCCCTCGGCAACGTAACCTCACTTTCGCGCCGTGTAAATCGCACTCAAACAGCAGTTTTAGGTACCCAGGTTTCCGAAACTGCAGTTTAGTGTGTAGGTGTAAACATGCTGTTTGTTGACGGCTGGCGTTCTGGAAGAGCGTTCTGGAGCTGCGGGAGCGTGCAGTGAAGGAAGAAGGCCGCCAGTTAGTGGGAAAGAGGCAAGTGTCGGGCGACCTGTCTCGCTCTGTGTAGAGGGCCGTCCAGTAAAGAGCCTGTCTTGTTTGCTTTCATCTCACCTGGCAGACTGCGCCAACCTGCCGCCACACGTGTCGTAACAGATCAGCTGACTCGAGTGCTCCGAGCCTTGCTTGCCTCCCCGATGGAAATAGTTTTTGAATGTCTCTTGCAATGGCACAGAATGACGTACTGTACTATTATTGACATTCACCATTTCAATATTATGTCGCACCAGAAATATTAGTACGAATAAGGTTAATTCTACTACAGGTTAGAAATATCAATGTTAAAAGTTTGTCACAGGGAACATTCCTGCCGCTTGAGCGCTGGGATCAGTAAGGAGTGTAAATTGACCAATCACAGAGTTTTCCTGAAATTTATGTTACATAAAGTTGATAATTTAAAACGAAAAATTGGTTTCTTATAACATAAAAATAAAATTAACGACTTCTATAGTTTACGAGTCTATTTAAATTTCATTTTACAACGGTTGCTTACTTTATTTTGTCCTTTAGCGATAGTAGCGAAACTAGAGACAGAAAATTTTCCTAAGCCAAATTCTCCCATGATAAAACACATTTTCTTTCTAACGTGTAGTAGAATTAATCTTAGTATGAGATAAATGAAAACAAAAAAAAAAAAAAAAAAAAAAGAGAAAACAAGCCTAGTTTTCCTGTAGTCAACACATTCATGAACCACAACAGCCAAACAAGGTTTGCGTTCTCATTTTTTTTTTTTTTTGTTTTTAGTTGGTTTTTTTCTTTGTGTTATACTAAGATTTCTGATGCGGCGTAATATTGCAATGGCGTATGTCCATAATAGTACAGTACGTTTTTCCCTTATGGAACCTTCCTATGCGGTTATGTTAAGGCCACGGGTACATATTTATGCTATTTTAACAAGTTTTTTTTCAATCCATGAAGGGAACAGATATCGCAAAACCATTACATAGATACGTTGAAAATTGTATGTACTATGTAGCCAAAATTTTTATTTTCAAAACATAAAATGTTATAATTTTGGCTAATTATTAACCCCAAAAATTTTTAATTAAGTCGATAACTAGCCGAAATTATAGAAACTTGCTAAGTCACGAGAACAGGTTTGCTCGATCCCTAGATTATATATAGGATGTCCAGAAATAACCGTCTAACAAGCACACAGCGCGAATATAGGCTAATTTGGAGACGAAAATGTTATTGTTGTACTGCGACATTTTACGTGCACAGTGTGGCAACATAGCACTGTAGTTATTCCCCTCTTGCTCTCCACTTTTAAGTATTATTTTTGTACATTACGTGAAGTAAGTGAAGTGTTTGAACTGCTCGGAATTTTAACCTACAGTGACGATATGTATTTAAGAACAGCAGCAGTAAGAGCGCAAGAGGGAACTAACTACAGTACTATGTTGCCACATCTTGAATGTAAAATGTCATCGTACAACATTTTGCTACTAACATTTTCGTCTCCAATTTAGCCCAGGATTCGCGTATTTTGCTTATCATGTGGTTGTTTCCGGACACCCTGTATATACTTGCAAGCTGTTAAGGTTCTTGTCAATAATATGAAGCTTGAAATTTCTGCTCCGGTCATTGTTCGTTTTGCTTGTCGAAGAAGTAATATACGTATTTCCAATAAAAACTATTTTTCTGTACTGCTTCTCCAGTAGAAACACACAGTACTAGATAGCATAAAATGAACAGGTCAGTTATGAGGCATATCTACACGTAGTTTTTTTTGCACTAGCAGCAAAGAAACGATATAGCGATAAGGGTTTCTTTGGCAAGAGTTTAATACCACATCACCGCTCCTATGAACAAAGTGCATTGTTTCCATCATACTACTGGAAGTGAGTGAGTGTTTGTAGTCAGCGCTTAACATCGAGGTCTTCAGCGCTGGTGAGAGGTGATCTGAGGTGAGTATGGAGCAGTGCCGGAATGATTGGGTGGGGGAAACGGGAGATCCCCGAGAAAACCCGCCGACCAACGACATCGTGTGGCACGATTACTACATGCAAAAATCCGGGTACCCTAAGACCGACCCCGCCGGACATCGAACCCGGATTATTCCACTTGGAAGATGTCTGAAATTACTCCACTGGTTTAAGGTAAGGTATGTGGACTTTACGTCACGTCGACAGATACAACACTAGGGGCGGTTTTACACAACTATACACAGCAACAATGATTTGGAGAACCCGGATCCTACCACTGGTACCATGAGCTTTTAAACAGGCAATTCTATTACTTTATTCCTAAAAGTTTGTACACCATTTCACTATAGGCCCTTTATTTATCAGTTTCGTACCAACCTGAGAGGGTTTTGTCATACAGTTGCGTGAAAAGGCCGTATTTAGCCGTTTTGATGGACTCGGAAAAGCTCGTGAGGTTTTGAAAGTAATATTTAAATAGTACTTCCATGAAATGTGTATTCTTTTCGTAGGTAGGTACATTGAAAAACGTACGATAGCTTAGTAAGTAAGCGCATATTTGTAACTTACTGCAGCCCAGTTCAACATACAGGTATGCGGTCCCCTTAAGTGGGCATATCCCATAATTAAGAGCTAAAGATATCAATTAAAATCTTTAGCCAATTTTCAAAAAATAAAAAAAAAACTAAACAATAGTTTTTGCCAACTTTTACTTGAGTAAAGTAAGTCTATAGAACATTCTGTGATGCCAAACACTCATAAATTTAATTGCAGCGCAAGATATAGCGCTCAGCAAATACATAAATCTGGGAACGCTTGCTCATAAAGTTGGCAAATCTATGATTGTTGTTTTGTAGTCTTTTCATGGTGATTTCAAAAACGTGTGGATTTTATTAGAGTTTTTAAAGTTCATTTATCCACCACACTCTCTTAAAATTACATAGCTGTCATTGCAGGCTAATTGAGGTAAGAACCATGCGCTCGTAATTAGAATAGGGAAACTGAAGTTTTACACCTTCGCTAGACAACTTATGCAACGAAAAATAAATGTTAGAGTGAAATAATAACAAATTTAAACAACACAACAATAGTCACGCATTATTACTGACAAATGGTTTAATTTAGTATGTTGAAAAGTTATATGTAATAACGAAAATTTTATAATGAACGTAGACATTTTGAGAAGTTTGTCATCAACCTCCATCATTCATTGTTGAGAAGCCATTACCGTTAGTAATTTTGTATGACAAATTCCAACGGGCCGATTTCATATTATTTAATTGGTCAATGTTGTACTAAATTGGTTTTAAAATTGCCGAACGGTAAGTACTGTTCTGCAGCTCTTGTATGCTGTCCACCATGGAAAATTTCACGAAGGCAAACAACTGAAAAAATTCTTGTTAAAAGAATAATTGTGGAAGTACCAATTACTATAAAAGAAAATTGAGCTACATTGATTGTTCTGAAATTGGTATTACGGTGGTATAAACTGTAATCACGGTCGTAGAAGAACAGATCTGGACACTCGCCTGGAAACTTGATCCACTTGTTGTTTGGCTGTAGTTCGCCAAGTTACCGAGAATGTTGTGTGTGTTCCGCGCTACTATCAGGGCGGTCGGGCTGAAACTCCGCCCACTTCCCTCCCACTTTTTATCAAAACGTATCTTTTTTATCAATTTATGAAATACTTCCTTCGCTCACAATCCTAAATTATGGCTTCAGCAATCTTTATTTACTTTATAATGTAAACACTGGAAAAAGTGGGCGGAGTTTGAACTCGACCGCCCTGATAGTCGCGTCAAACACGCACACATTCTCGGTAACATGGCGAACTACAGCCAAACAACAAGGGGGTCAAGCAAAATACACTGGTAGATAGGCGAGTGTCCAGACCTTTACTTCTACGATCGTGACTGTAATCATAGATTAGCCTGATTCAGACGTCTTTGGCGAAAAGTACGGTTCTCGTTGTTTAACGTGGGAGTTATGACTATCTTATATGTCCCCTGGGCTACAACGCCAATCATGTGTGACCGTCAGACATCGCAGCGCCCGTGACCATTTCAGCGCGACCTCTACACACTGCAAGGTTTATTTTTTTGTGATACGGCCAACACTTTCCGTCCTTGACCAGTAACGAGAAACTGCATAGTAATAACCCGGCGAACTGAGTGAGTGTAACTTGATTCATAACAGAAAACCCGCTAGAGTTTCTAACGTTCTAAGCGATTCAACCAAAGATGCCGTTTTTTAAAGCCACTGTCCGCTATTTATGCCGTTCTTGCGAGTATTTCCTTATTACGTAGCTTACTATAAATGGAGCAGATATCGTAAAAGTATGTGTTAGATATGTTGATAACTGACAGTGAATGTTGAATTTTCGTAATCAAAGAGTTATATATATATTTTTTTTATTATTTTAATATATATATAGCTTCGAATAACTAGGATACATAGTATAAACCGTTAAAAAAATTGTCACTATGTTGCGGCGTATGCTACCTTTAAATATTACAAGAAAATATTTCCTCAAAATTAGCGTGAATAGAAATCCGTGATATTAAGGACACGGTATATAATGCTTGCAGCTACGGAGTCTAAATAGAGAATCAGTGTTCAAAAATTTCCTTTTCAGAAAGAGCTCACATCGGAGAAGATTCATAGAAGAATCATTAATCTTCAAGACGGAACATCAACCTATAGCTATCAATGAAAGTTTTCCTAAACGGTGAACGCGTAGAACTGACTTCGACAATGATGCATTGCTAAGATGGCTTCGAGGGTCACTAGACCTATGATGACGTATGTCCACAAACCAATAAATTCTAACTGAGTAAAGCTTACGCGTGATCAAGATTCCACCTGAGCAATCTTTGCGACCAACTCCTAACTACCCTGCTCTTGAGCAAGGTAAGCGGCTGTTATCAGACCGAAATCCGCCATTTGGGAACCATAACGAAGTGAAACCGAATGCACTGTGGTCGAAATACTGAAGAAACAAGAACGAATGGAATATTACTATTAATAAATAGAACAATGTGAAAAGTATATGCGACGGACGTCGCATTTAGCAAAACATATAAGACAATGCTCTTCTGTTTATACTTTTTTTGCCATGATAGTTTTCAAAGCTTAAACGAGAGCAGAAACCAAAAATTTGTGTAGCATTTTAATTCAAATTGGTTTTCACAATGTTGGCTCATTTTGGGTAATTGATTTATTAGTCACAAACCGTAATATTTTTTGTCGTAAAATTTTCTAATACAGCAAATACCATTTTAAAGAAAACTGCCGTGCGAGTTTGTTCTGTTTATTATATAAAGCCTAAACTAGAGTAGTTATCGGAAAAACAGTTGGTAAAAGGGAACGTGACCTTAACATGTACAAAATATATGAGCTTCTCTTGGTTCCTGCCATCTTAAAGACGAGCATTACAGGCATTAATAAATATCCTGGTGATTGGCTAAACCTGTTCACGTGTCTGAACTGATGAGATTTTGGTCAATACTTAACATCTGTGTCTTTAGCGTTGATGAAAAGTGACGTGGTGTGAGTATGAAGCAGCACCAGAATAAAGGTGTGGGCTAAAGAGAGTTACCCGAGAAAACCCGCCGACCAGCGCGATTCTCACATGCGGAAATCCGGGGACCGGTCCTGCCGGGAATCGAAGCCGTATCACCGTTGGCGGGAGGCGAGCGTTTTAGCCACTGTGCCAACTGCGGCTCCGGAAGATGTAAAAGCACATACAAACTGTCAAACCGTACATTGTAAATTTATTTCTTATTAAAAAAGTTTGGAAAACTATTATTGAATTTCTTTGTAATCTCACAAGTGATTACTAAAAATAGGTGCAAGATTGTTTTTTTATTTTTCATTCTGGGAATATACAGACATTGCACTATTTCTGTACATTCATAAACGATGTCTGTGTAAAATACTTTTTTAGAGTTCCTTAATTCTTGCAATTAATTTTCTGATTTGTCATAAAATGCCAAAATTAAAATTGTAGAAGTAACTCTTTCAAAACAACTGCTATATTTTTGTAGTACTAACCATACATAATTATTATGACACATCATAATTATTTTCTGCTGTGTAAACACACACCAATCCAAACGGTCCGATTTTATTTTTACAAATGCACGAGTACCAATTTTGCAGACTGAGCAATCACAACAGCCGCTGGGCTAGCGCGGCGGAATGTAAATGTTTAGCGGCCGGCGTAAACTTTCCATCAGACGGGATAGGACATTAAACTGCGGAAGTATGCTCAGCTTACCGGTTGTTGTGGAAGGTTCGACGTAACGCTTGGGGCAACGTCAGCGGCGAGAGGTTGGTGGGTGCTTTCTCCAGCAATGACGAGGTAAGGGACTTTCCCCTGGCAGGTCGGGATATGAATACATGACACGAGTGCTGCCTGCTCGGGTATTCCCCGACCCACAAACATAGTTGCCATAAAAAAAATTAAAGCTCCAATTTTTTAAAATATAATATTGTGGACATACGCCGTTGCAGGGCAATGACATCTCAGAAAACCAAGAGTGAACAAGTCAAATTGAATGTAGTCGACACATACACGAAAGGTAAAACCTAAAAATTCCCAAGAGGTCGTAGAAGAACAAGTCTGGACACTCGCCTATCTACCAATGTATTTTGCTTGACCCCCGTGTTGTTTGGCTGCAGTTCGCCAAGTTACCGAAAATGTTGTGCTTTATTGGCGCTGCAGTCAGGGTGGTCGGGCTCAAACTCCTCCCACTTTTTTCTAGTATTTACATTATAAAGTAAATGAAGATTGCTGGAGCAATGCTTGAGGATTGTGAGCGAAGGAAATATTTCATAAATCGATAAAATATACGTTGTGATAAATTGTTTATCTCTGTGGGAGGGAAGTGGACGGAGTTTGAGCCCGACCGCTCTGACTGCAGCGCCAGTAAAGCACAAAATTCTCGGTAACTTGATGAACTGCAGCCAAACCACAAGGGGGTCAAGTTTCCAGGTGAGTGTCCAGACCTGTTTTCTACGACCGTGGTCCAGATTAAGATGTATGTAACGGAAATTGATAATTAGTTCGAAATTTTCCGTTTTTTTTTCAGGTAAACATTTATGTCATGCATTTGCGTATCTTAACCACGGAATGAAAATAATATTTTTTTACACTTGCGTGCAAGTCTATGAGTACACAACATTTTTGGTTTCTGCCATCACCAACTAACAAATCAGCATGTTTGTAAACAAGCTTTGTTTCCCCACAGTACGGTGTCACGTTGGAGGGCGTGTACTTCAAACCGTCGATTATCATAGAAAAGGGTCCATTGTGTTAAATCACAGAAAACATTTACAAACCAAAAATTAAAAGTTCACAATGAATAGCAAAGCGTAAGATAGTGCGAAAGTCAGGACACTAAAGTAAAGACAGCACAGACCAAAGACGTTATAAAAGAACTATAGATTGTTACGCTGCTCTTTTGTTACATGACCAAACTGAACGCTGACATATTGCTGCTGAAGATAGGGAATTGTGTATTTTAGCAGAAGTCAGGGTAACTTTTGTTTTCAACAAAAAACTTTGGTACAGAACACGGCCGTAGAAGAACAGGTTTGGACACTCGCCTGGAAACTTGACCCCCTTGTTGTTTGAATGCAGTTCACCAAGTTACTGATAATGCTATACATTTTTGGCGCTGTAATCCAGGCGGTCGAGCTCAAACTCCGCCCACTTCCCTCCCACTAAGATAAACAATTTATCGAAACGTATTTTTTTAAATAAATTTATGAAGTACTTCCTCTGCTCACAATTTTAAATCATGGCTCCAGCAATCTTTAATTACTTTATAATGTTAACTATGGAAAAAAGTGGACGGAGTTTGAGTCCGACCGCCCGGATTACAGCGCCAAAAAGTACAACATTCTCGGTAACTTGACGAACTACAGTCAAACAATAAGGGGGTCAAGCAAAATACACTGGTAGATAGGCGAGTGTCCAGACCTGTTCTTCTACGACCGTGATATAGGACATTGCATGTGATGGGCTGTAACATGGTCCCGTTCAGTTTGGTAATACGTAGAAATATGTTGTCAGCATTGGTCTTGCACTCCTTGACACAGACAACTAAGTTGAAGACAACGTTACACGCAAAGCAGGATGACGCAACAGTGACGTCACAAACACAAGACTAGACGAAACAAAGATGACAAAACAGAAGAACGCAGAAGATTTTCTGAGACGAGCTTGTCACGATGTTTCGTGAGTTGATATCTGCTCTCGTCTTCAGGCAGGCAAAGTGTAAATTAGACACTATATGTATGCGTATACGATATTGTTAGAATTTTGTATACCTTAGCATTTGTGTGTGTTGGCTACGGCCAATTGGCCTTAATTTATCCTTCATAGTTTTTATTTGTTCACTATAGGTTTTCTGATATGACATAGGCCAGTAACGGCGTATGTCGGCAGTATTTCACAAAATAACTTACCCGTATCTCAAGACTCTGTACAAGACATTCCTTAATTTTTAACTAGTTAAGCACTAACGGGTACTAATTTTCATCACTTCTTTAATGTTGTAAACCGTTTATATTAACATGTTAGTGAGTATCAAAAATGTAATTTAAAATTTCTCTAATGATAGTTGATAAACAATCAAAACATAAAACATGTTTATTTTTATTTCTCATTAAGTACATTTTTGCGTCTGTGTCGAAAACATTCCTGATGAAATAGAATCCCTATATATTTAGGTTTGGGACTGCAAAAATGAGAATAAACTTATTAAGGTGGCCGCTGCTCTGGTCGCTGAGCGGTGTGCATAGCTTCGTCCGATAGAATTTGACTAGAAATCTGCCCAACGAATATGTCTGTTTAGGAATAGTATTTAAAGATCTACACATGGGTGAAAACCTATTTATGATATTTTATTAATCTTTCAGTATTGTTTTCTCGCGCCCAAAAACAACGAAAATGAGTATTTTTGCTGCCGTTTTTCATAAGCATGAAACTTTTGTTGCAGAATCGTATATAAATAGATGTATGTATATATATATATATATATATATATATATATATATATATATATATATATATATATATATATACACAACACATATTTGTTTTTAATATCACGTCAAAATGACGCGGTCACCACTCATAGATGCGAGACATCGGCGAAAAGACTACACGGCATTAAGCGACTTGTACCTAGAGACCGGAATGGGACATAATGCTCGAGCTGTGTCGTCCTTATAGCCTCCACGCACTTTTAGACGCCGAATACTTAAATTACGTCCACATAGGCGACCACATTAAGATCTATTTTTTATTAGCATCTTGTCTTTGAAAGCAGCAGTAAATAAAAAAAACATCAGATTTTCAGTTTGGTACTAGTGTTCCAGCAGTTGAACTATATTTAGTGTGGAAACCCTGCACACGATATATTATTGTTCCAGTCATGGCGTATCAAGTCGAGGAACCTCAACGTTCGGTTTTACCGTCACAGGCACGTAATCGAAGACGCAGCTCACCTACGATCTATGTTACTTGTACTCATGTTTACTGATAACTCTGAAAGTACATCTCCTATAAGGTATATTTATTAGGTGTCCCGAATTTATTCTAGATGACTTATCAAATGGATGGGTTAAGCGTTAAATTAAACCTATTGTAAGAGTAAACATAATCAACTGCATGAGAACATCTAGACCCACAGGAATTTTGAGAACGCATATACTGGCATTGAAATGTGAAGTTAAAAAAATATCACACTAGCCTACATTTAGGTTTAATAAAAGTTTCTGAATTCATTCTTTACGAAAATATGTTTTGCACACGTCAACATTTTTAAAAATATATAAACAAATACTGAACAATTTGCTCTATGGTAAACCGAATTCGTAAAATTAATTATTTATTTACACATATCCTTATATTTTGATTCAGAAAACTTCGAGTTGAAATGTAATGTTTTGAATTAGGAGCCACGTGGAACGACTCAAAGAGTTCTTAATCATGCTAACTATAGTTACAAATATAAGCAGCGTTGTTGTACTGCAACTGTTACCGTAAAAAGGGATTTGCGTATAAAGAGTTTTGCTTAAGAGGGCGAAGTACATAATTCAACGCTAAAATTATTAATCTATAATTGTAGGTTTCTTGAAGCCAACTTGCGAAAATTAAACAATAGCAATCCTAGACAATATTTTTAGTCAACGCTTTAAACAAAATTGTTTCCAGTGTCACGAACTTCTGAGGCACAATCTCTGACGCCGGAACCTCGTGCATATAACTGCGGCGCAAGAGATCACGCGTAACGAATTAATTAGTCTGGATAAATATTTACTCATAAAGTTGGCAAATACCATTATCTAGGATTGTCATTGAGTATTTTATCCATACTGGCATCGAAAAAAGCGTAGAAATCAGTTGACGTTTTCAGTGTTTATTTATCTACCACGCACTCTTAAGGTAGTCCGCCT
Organism: Medauroidea extradentata; assembly: GCA_003012365.1. Taxonomy (NCBI): domain Eukaryota; kingdom Metazoa; phylum Arthropoda; class Insecta; order Phasmatodea; family Phasmatidae; genus Medauroidea; species Medauroidea extradentata. The sequence goes on from PNEQ01114040.1 coordinate 124,655, forward strand.
AATTTGGCGTTCTGGGTACTCTTGTTCTCAGAGACCAGTAAACATCCGTCCACGATGCTTATCTATAAAGACATATCACACTTCATACTACTTCTGACTATGACTTTTAAGACACCACGCACATAGCAAGTATTATTTTAAAGCACTCAAACATGGCCAGTTATCGGCTTTATAGACGGTTGTTTCTCGAGGTATATATACCGGATTTGTTCGCAGTTGAGGTGTACAAATACGCTGGACTTTGCTACAGTGACAGGTTCATTAAATTGATGGTATCACCGCTTAAAATCCTATAGTAAAAACGTTACAACATAAACACTACGCTCGCATTTAATACTCTCGGCGTAGAGACGATATTACAATACATGTGCTGGCCTGTGTCGCTCTTAGTGCCTCGTCGATTTTCACCTCACACATGCAAACATATCCGTCACAAGGCGTTCGCCTTAACAAACGTTTTGCTTAGCAATCGTTTAGCTTGACTAGCCTTTTTTTCATAGCTATCGTTTTCTTAGCGAATGTTTTGCTATGTTAAGTATTTATTTTAAAAGCGTTTTACTTTGTAGTCTTTTTACGAACCTTTCAACGAAGAGAAATTAATAACATATGAAGTTGTCAAATTATTCGATAACGTTTGTGACTGCTTCTCGATTTATTACTTAGTGCTTCGAGAGACTTGCTCGGTTTAATCTGTCAGATTATTTTGTAATAAGCCACCACTTGCGGTATGGAAAAAAGGTTAGCGTCTGCACGCAGCTGCTTTGCACGTTCAAGACATAGAAACACAAGAGCAGAAAGGCACTCTGGTGCCAACTCACCACTTCACTTATCGCCTCTATGAGCACGGAGCTCAACTGGTTTTAAAGTGACTTTAAGCGGAGACCTACGTGGCGTTAATTTAATATAAATGCACGAGGCGTTTTGGAAGACAACTTTGATTACCTGGAATTATTTCTGAAAACATACACTAAAAATATTTTAATTTCCAATAAATAGTTCTTTGAGTTGAAATTAAAACTTAAAGCCTAATTTGTAGTAGTAAGTATCCATTTGTCAAATGTTTTTTGCGTCTCTTAATCATGTAATTTTACTGAATACCTTAAATGAAACTCCTTAAGAGCGCAGTAGAAGGAAATTTTCATCATGTTTTTATTTTTATATTTTTACCCGATATTTATTTTTCTTATTATCAGACATAAATTGTGCCTAAATTTTGCACATGTTTTTATAGGCCTTTGTCTTGTCAAAGTCAAAATTTGCATGTCACGGTTTTTAAGAACGATACTTAAAACGACTGACTTACTAAGCTGAAATTATTCACACTGAATAACGACGTTGTAGGTTATATAAAAACTAAAAACAAAATATTTCGTACTTTTAAAAATTCTTGACTTTTTAAAATTTTAGGTTTCTGCTTATATCAGATATGATGGAGTAAAACATTTCGTTAGAGCTAAATTTAGTAACAACTTATGTCTGAAAAAAAAATCAAAGAAAAAATATCGGGTACAAGTACACAAGTTAAAAAAGATGGAAATTGCTGCCTATCTTGCCCTTAACATTGTAACTGACCGAGGTGACGCAACAGTAACATGTTGTATGCGTATTCAGGAGGACCCGGGTTCAATCTCCGACTCCTGCCTTCCAGATTTCGGTTTTCCATGGTTTCCATAAATCACTCCAGTCAAATGCAGAGATGGTTAACTAACAAAGGCTATGGCTGACTCCTCTTCTAGCTCCTGTCACTGTACCAAGTTGTATATCCCATCTCTAATGACCTTGCTGTCAACGAGACGTAAAACCCACTTACCTTATCTTAACATTTTATTTGAGTAGATTATTCGCGCCATTTCTTAGATCAATTAAAAACATATTGATAAACGAAAGAATACAATCAGATAATATGCCTAATAATTAAAAATATTATAATATGAAGCCATTAAACGATAAACCAAAACAAAATAATAAATAAATAATAACGTGGTATAACGAGGTTTTATGAATGGACGAGTACAAATTTGGCACACATCCAGTGTTTTTTTTTCTCTTTGTACTCAAGTCTACGGGTAGCAAAAAATGGCATATATAGCTATAACGACCGGTAGAAAGACGTTGTTAGTCAACTCTCATAGGAACACTAGTCGTCGACGAATTAAACACAGTTAATGACACCTTCAGACACAGTACCACTTTACCTAAATCGCTCTTACATTACCATAAGTGAGTACTCCCGTGAGTGTTTCCCGGCAATTACTTGGAGTAGTTGTTTTTCTTGTTGACTTCCAAAGTGCTCAATTAACAAGGAACAGGCTATTGTAATTTTTAATAAACGTGTGCTGAAAGACGATGTAATGCAGCAAAGTGAGTTCATCGCACTAGGCTCGGGGGAAAGTTAAATATTAGTATGGATGACGGTGAGAGGGGAGAGATGGTGAAGGTTGAAAACGTGTAAAGCCTAGTTTACACCAACTATAACATTGCTAATAACTTGTGTTTTCAACAAAATTATTACCTATGTTGTAAAAATGCTTGAAATTTGTTGACATGTTATCATTATTGTTACCAACATTCTGTTATTTACTCTGTTAATATTTATAAAAATGTTAATAACATTTGTTACAGACGTTTTGTTGAAAACATTTGCTAGCAACACATGTTATGAATTTTGTCACCAACACTGTTGATAACATTATTTTCCCGATCCATTCTAAGGCGGTCTGAATCAAAGTTTGTTGGTAACAAATTCTACTAACAATGTTATCAACAATGTTGTAGGCATTTTTGTCATCAAAATTGTTATTAAATTCCGTTCATAATTCTTACAACGTTGATGGTAACATTTGTGTTTTCAGTAATGTTAATAACACATTTGCTATCAACAGTGCTATAAAATAGTGTACCACAGCTTAGATTTTGTTGATAACATTTTGTTATTAACATTGTTACTGTTATTTTTTCGGTGTAAATTGGGCTTAACGGACAACCGATATTTGGCACGTTCACCTACCATTTGAGTTCACGGCTGCCTTACGGTCAAGCGCCATTGTTTTATCTGTTCTTATGAGAATTATTTTTTTAAAACCTAGACTATGGTAGTCATCGATTAACTCTCACCTTATTTTATTAATTTTTTCTGCTATGATAAATATAATTTTTCAAGACAAAATACTGTATACTTTTAGATAGTAACCAACAAAATTTTCGTTAGTGATATAATTAGTAGATCCTCGAAAACTTCACTGAAAGAAACATTTTGTAGAAAGTCTTCCGTGCAAAATTAGTTTGTAGTAACCACAAAGTAATTTTGTGGTGGCCATAATATTACAGTGGTGTCAGCAAAATGTTTTTGTGGTGACCACTAAATATATTTTGCAGGTAAATAACCACAAAATATTTTGTAGCTGCCACAAAAATGTTTTTCTGTGTTTGTGAGTTCACTGACCTGTAGACTAGCCTCCAAAAATATATGTTCACTGAACCAGACAACAGCTTCTCATTGGCTGTTCGCTGATACAGCGATACCACATGCAATTTCAAACGTAACACGAACTAATAGTTGTTTGGATTCCAGCTTGCACCCAGAAGAAAATGCGAACTGTTCAGGTGTCTAATAATTGGCCGAAATCCCATACTTTTTTGTCTTGAAAAATACGTCTGTATAGTGAAATATATTTTTAACCAAACTGTGATATAGTTAAACGATAACCGCTCTCGTTTGAGTTAAACAAGTTATTATCGTAAAAGCAGTAGAAATAAGTGTTATTGCATATAAGGTTAGCGATACAAGGTAGGCAAGGCTTTGTGTCTAATAATTGGCGAAAATTACATACTTTGCTTTGCCTAGAAAAATAAGTCTTATATAGTGAAAAATATTTTTAACCAAGCTGGGAAACAATTAAATGATATCCGTTCTTATGTGAGTTTAAAAAATTATTACCGTAAAAGCGGTAGAAATAAGTGTCAATGCATTTAAGGTTAGCGAGACTATCGTAAAAACAGTAAAATAAGTGTTAATGCATTTAAGGTTAGCAAGACAAGGTAGAATAAGTTATCGTACAAAGCATTGCAAAATTATGGTAAGCTTCGTAGAAAAATGGTACACCCCCTTAAAACCTTTTCAGTGTAAGAGAGGAACAGAAATTTGTTTTGTCAGAAAGTAACTAAGGCGTTTTTATCTATCAGTAAAAAAAATCGCAGTAGACAAATATAATACAATTATTATGGTAACATTGTACACTCGTGTGGTACGTTTTTAAACAATTAGCTTTGTTTTCTATTTTTAACTTATCACTTTAGTTTTTGTATTTTCTCTTGGGATTTTTCTCATATAGTTATTTATGCGTGTATGTGTTGATCTCTGCCAATTCCGCTGTTTTCCTTAATTATTTTTCTTGGTTCACTATGTAATTTCTGAAACGATGGCTCTGTAATGGCGTATGTCAATAATATTACACTTAGTCGTGTGGTAACACTGGCACATCACTAGGTATGTGATACTGTTACTGTGCCGTGTTTTTGGTGACACTGTTTGGTAATGCAGTACCCAATGCCGTGTTTGTGGCAACACTTATTTCCACGTGGTACGTAATACACTAAGACTGTGCAATGAAGTGGGTACGTAATACCGGAATTGTTGTACGCCTGCCAGCCAGCGGCAGTTGCTCAGGTGAGGTAGGCAGCACGCACTACACCGGGTCATGGTCGCTGGAACCAAACACTGACCTGCGCAACAGCTGTGGCTACCTGCCAGCCACAGCCTCATCCTCCACCCACGTGGTGAGACGTCAGTCACGTGCCCTTTCAATCTGCAGTCTACTTGCGTACCGGCCTGTTTTGTTAGTTACGTTCCATTTTGTGATTTACTAATTTTAGCAACTACTTTTCAGTATGTTCTGATTAAGACGACACGAGGTTTCTTTGTATTTCGGATAGCACATTACATACCCAAAACTAAGAACTGAACCAATAATTATCTAATCAATTATGTCAACACGTATTAGACCAAAAGTACCATGCCTAAATTTACTATCATACTTTGGAGCTTAATGAGTTATTCATTCACACGCTTTCTTTAGCGCTTTTCTTAAAAAACAGACATTTTCTAAAATTGTTGTATGATTTTGTGTCGGAGGTTTAGACTCGAAGGAGCACCATGCCCAAATGGCAACCCAGCCAGACACACATAAAGTAAATGCGAATGTATGCTGCAATTATAGTACATATTTTCAGTTAATTACTCTTTCATTTTTACATTATAAATAACCTTGCATAGCAATTCCATGATTGCCACCTTTTTGATTGATTAGCGACTTAAAGAAATACATACAATTTTTAAATTATGCTACCTACTGCTGTAAACACCCTTCTCTACAAGTATATATGACATACACAATATCTATTCCCGTTCAGTCTTTAAAAATATTTTTCTCTGAACAGCAAATGGATCCGCAGCCTTAAGTTAGTTTCCTGACATCATGCCAGGGGAGTGCTAAAATGGTTCCTTATTATTGGCCATAGCTGCTTCATTTCAAAGTATTCTCAGCTTCTCGTAACGTTTTCACTGTTCTCAGTAAAGTTCGCTGTGTAAAATATATCTATGTCTTTATGCCTTACTGCTAATGAAAATTGAATGAACCAATATTTTGTTTTAATTTGTTACTACGATTTAATGTACTATGGAATAAGGGAATAAAGACCTGTATCCAAATTCAATTTGGTTATTAAAAATTTAGAAATGTTTAAAAAAAACGTTGGCAGGTAAATAGGAAATCAAATTATAACAGAGCCTAAGCAATGCTTTAAAAACAGTTTAACAAGAGAAATCAAAAGAAAAAATCAAGCCGGACTGGATGTAGCCAACCCATATATAAATAACAAAACCTAAAATATTCCAAGAGGAACGAGCAATTGTGTCAAATCACAGGAAGTAAAAAACGAAAATAATAGAAGTTAAATACAAAACCCGTAGCGAAAAAGCAAACAAAATTGAGAAAACTCAGTACACCAAAATTAAGCCAGCACAGACAACTAAAACGATAACAAACTCTTGTTATTCGAAGAAGGTATAGCTCTGCAATAGCGTATGTCACAATTTTTCACTATGTCATTTATCCCCATTGCAAGAATCTTTCACAGACATTTATTTAAAAATAACTACACCAAGTAGAAGGTAAAGGTTCGAAATATGTCCTGAAATAATTGCAAACATAAAACCACAAAATTTTATTAAAAATAAGAGCCCAAATAAAGCTATTCATACAATGTTTAGGTACACACGGGAAACTTTGACAATAAAAATTCTCAGTTTCAGTGAAGTGTGCGTTGGTTCCTTACGACATTACTTCTGACAATTGTGATCTGTGTTATTAAGTTATGAATGAACAACTAACTAACAAATCTGTACAACATAAATTAAAGAAATAGAAATTAAGTTTTTCTGGATTAAAAATGCGAAGGAAAAATACCTCTAGGGAGATGACCAGCTATTCAGTCTTTTGGGATTGTACTTGAACTCTCGAATGTGAAACACTCTATAGACACATTTCGTAAATATTGATGTTGCCAAAATTTGCACTCTTATCTAACGTGAAAAATTTAATCACGTAGAATTCCTTACATATAGGACATCTTTATTATTTCTAAAAACTAGAGTCTGCTCAAGGCAATATATCTTGGCATTTTCTACGTTATGTTTATGTGCAATTGTGAGTTGATCAAATTGAGTTTGCTTATGGCATGATTCATCATTTCTACTGCTTTGACGAAAATAATTTTTTATTCAGGTACAAAAGCAAATATAAAAAAATGTTGCAAAATTTTGTTAAAAATAGTTGTTACCGTGTAGTCAAATTTTTTCTAAACAAAAATTTGTATACGTTTGGCTAATTTGCTAATTAATGAGAAATTCTTTCATTTTATAATTAGCTGAAACCATTTCGTATTTTGTCTTGGAAAAATAGTTAACAAAGTATACACAGTTTTTATCAAAACTTTACAACAGTAATTTAATACCTGGTCCCGTTTGGGTTTTAAATAATACATATTTTAAAAACAGTAGAAATGAAGATGTAACTAATCGCACTCATTTTGAAAATTTAATGTTACTTAATATAAGCCAATTTCAGGGGCTTTTGATTTCTTTTTGCTTTTTTTATCTACAATTTCTGAGATTAAAAAATGTATTTCTCAACTGTAAAGTAACATGAAAAATTATTTGTATGATTATTTTGTTAGTGAATATAAAGAACGTGTTGCTGAAATACCTGAATAAAAAGTGTGTGTATGTGTGTGTGTGTGTGTGTGAGTGATTGCAAGAAATTCTTCGGAGCGAAGAAAACTCTGTGGGCAATAGGCTGCAATCGTAGCCAGCGATCAGAAACTAGTCGTGCGTGTCATTCCGACTAAGAACTTTAGTGAACAATCGTCTTTGATCGACCCGAGGCGAATATCGCGTGCAAATGTGATTCGTTCCGTGCCCAAGGATTTATTTTTTGTTGGCCAGTCGTGTGAAGCGGCGTGCGCCGTACTCGACCTTGAGACAAGAAGTGAGAGGTGTATGCTGGTATCTCCCCCTGCCCCACTCTCTTAAAACCAGTAAACGAGACTAGCGTCTGGGACACGTTAACTTTCCCGCTCCTCGGAAACACTCGGGAGCATTCGTTTATCCTCGGCGCTTGAGTTTAAAGGTGGCGCCAAGGCTGCTATGAAAATTCACTCGCTGGAGTAGGGAAGGTTATCTGTCACGTGTTAAAGATATGTTGAGTATTAAGATTTGATGAACGCGTGCAATGCTATTAAAGGTTTTATGGTGACGTCAGGAATGAAAATATATTGAACTACATATTTTATAGTTTATAAATATTTTGATAAATAAAGCATTATTTGTACGTTACTTTGTTAATATTTAAATATATTATTAGTTACACTAGATCATCGAGAAGCCAACAGTTGAAATTTTAACGCGAATAAACATCCCTGGGGAGAAATTCCAAACATCTGAAACTTGGAAGTTTTGATTGACCTATACTACTGTCATGCATTTTCATAAGCGTCTATATACGCACATTTATTGGCATTCCTAAACTAACAAAATATCGTTGTATTTATCTCACAATATTTTTTTACTCTCAGCACCTAACATAACTTACACTAACCTAAACTAATGTAAGCTATACATAACTAATTGTCATAATGACCTAGATAAGGACGATGAAAGGGACAGATCCAGCTCTGGGTGCTTTAAACGTAGATATTTTTCTAACGGCTACACCTGTAGCAAAACGAAGGGAGAGGGGGTGGTATTCTTCCGTAAAAATGGGATTTTTATCTGTAAAATTGTGACAGTTGAGTAATTCCTGAAACACAAAATTGAATATACACTTTTAGAAAAGGTATTAAATTTAAGTACAAATTTTGCTATAAAAGTAAAAAATCTGTGTGCTTATTTTTATACCGATGCTTCTACATGCTGGCTCTTGAAATACATATATCTATTTCAATGAACAACAAATTGAGTTGCATAAACATTTCAGAATATATAAAGTACAGAATTTGTATTCAATACTTTGGAAACGGGCAATATAATATCTATTCTATAAATCACTAATGTATACATTGTTTTAACACAAAATCGTGTTGCCACGATTACGTTGTTTACGCTGTGTTGCCTTTACATATTATGTTTTTAAATTGTGAGTTAGTACTTTTCGGTATTTTAATTGGCGTATATTTGATTAAATTTTTTGGAGCAGTCTCGGGAAAGACCGTAAGCCCTTATTGGTTCTCCCTCTGGATCCGGCCCCAGGGTGCTGGAGGGAAAAAGGGGGGGGGGGGGTTTGTGGCTAAGGTTAATTCTACTAGGTACAGGTGAGACAAAAATGTGTTTTCTTATGGGAGATTTTGGCACATAGGATATTTCTGCTGCTAGTTTTGCTGTTCCCGCTAAGGGAGCAGAAAAATACGAAACCGTAGTAAAATTTAGTTAAATTAGACTTGGGGATGACATATGTCATTAACTTAATTTTAAAGTGAAAATAAAATAATTACGTATTTTAAATGATAAACTTTATGCAACTTAATATTCAGGAAAGCTCTGTGATTGGTCAGTTTTGCACCCATTACCGATACCAGCGCTCAAGCGGCAGAGATTTTTCCTGTGTAAAACTTCTAACACTGATCTTTCTAACCTGTAGTAGAATCAACATACAAAAGTATCGAAAAACACGTAAAGTAATCTACAAATTTATATTAAGAACTTTTCAATCCAGATTTCTTGGTCATCGTAGGTTTTATTTTTTCAGAAGAAATAAAAATATATTTTTTATTACCATTACCCAAGATACGTAGTATTACGTACATCTAGTTTTCCAACCAATTATGCAAAATAATGTATGGAAGTATAGAGACATCAAAGGCATATGACATAACCATCAAATGTTTTCACATAACCTACAAAATAATATTACTTACCCGAAAGTACTAAAGTTTATGGGCTGTAAAGAAAACATGCAATAAATAAGTACACACCTGTCTGTGGTCAATTCCAGCTGTACAATTTTTTTCTAGTAGTGCTAGGACAGTATTTTTACTCGGCCGCAATCGCATAACAAATTCATGGACATCTATTTACATGTGACTTGGGCGTTCCCGAAAAAGTCTTGGCCTGTTTATTAAATCTACTATTTCTTCAACATCATCTTCTTAAAACCAGAAATTTAAATCATCTGTCATCATAACTTAAAATTGTCATTGTTTATAATCTTGTTTGTTTTAAAAGTCCTGTTTAACTCTGTAATCAATACCTCTTCTTATGATTAAGATAACCAATGGCTACCGACTTCTAACCCATTGATTAATCTTAATCAGTACTTTAGAAACAGATATTGTTGCTAACCATTGGTTAAATTTTAATCGGAAGATAATCGGAAGAAAATCAGACATTGAGAAACCGGGCCTTAGTCTGGCTCAATTGCCGAAGGTGAACGAATGCCTCCGAGCATTTCCAAGGAGCGGGAATGTTAACGCAAGCCAGGCACTCGACCGAGCGAGGTATTCCGTATGGGAACGTAGCGAGAGGATTGAGTAAGAGAGCTTGTTGGTTCTGGTCGGCAACATTAACTTCTAACGAGTAGCTGCCGAGGTCAGGGTGTGTTCTAGGACCTGGCCATTGTTCTTGGCCGAGTATTATTACACGCGAGCGTTCGTTAAGATGATGTTGACGTGCGCGCGGGAAACTGGAACAAAATTAACAGCATTTCTCAGGAATCCTGGGAACTTGCACTGCGTGAGAAAACTAAAAGTTACGTGCTACAGAAAACAATTGCATATGTAACCTTGGATGGTTATGCACTGGCTGGAATTTCGAATGCATCTGGGATCAAGTCCTTGAATATTTTTCGGTTAAGTTGACGGGACGATAGTTTCAAAACATCACGCCAGTTAGAGAAAAATCATTTCGGAGCCCTTAAAAATTCGCAATAACAGCTTTCCCAACCTGTTGTGTAAAAAAAAACTACTCACGGGATTCGTGTGAAACTACTTTAGAAACATGCAATGGACTTTGCTTAAGGGCGCGGTCTATCGCAATTTTCATCACCATTTTTTATTGTTTATTTTTACCAGATATATTTTTTTATTAATTTAGACACAAAACGTGACTAAATTGACTCTTATGAAATTATTTTATCTCTCATAGTTTTCGCGTAAGGGCTTGTTAAAGTTATATTTTGCATGTTTCCGTTTTAACGACTGCACTAAAACCAACTGATGTACCAAACTCAAAAAAATCACAGTGGATAAAGATATTACAGGCTACAATGTCATGCTCATAAAAATAAAGAAGAAATAATTTTTGTATTTAAAAAAAATGTTGAAATTGAAAATAAAAATTTAAAAAATTCATTAATTTTTTGATTGAAATGTACAACGAATTACATATGTATATTTAATTATTATTTTTTTTTCTTTTAAGAGTACATTTTTCTAAGGAATGACTTAACATGATGTCGTCTTCACTGAGTTTTCATGAACCGTCTAGACAGACCAAGGTCACCACAGGTAGTCTGTGTGAGGGTCCAGTGCCACAATAAATAATAAAAAACAAAAACAGCTGAGCCCTGCACTCGCAGCTTCACACAAGGGATGTCGGCCTTAACCTTTAGCATTTTCTAAACTTTACCGCTGGTTTCTAACCGCAACGGAACAAAGGGACCGCAGAGAAAAATGGCAGTGAAACTGCATTACAAGCAGAAAGGAATCTGTAAGGCTAACATTACATGTGGGCGGAGAACCGAGTGAAACGACTCGGGCGTGAAATGTAAACAATGTGTTTTTCCAGTTCTGTTACAAACCTAGATGTACATCAGTGCACTAAAGAACTGCACACACTCACGCACACAGCACAAAATGGCAAAGCAACCACGTACATATGTAGTCTACGTAAATCTATGCCTTGGTTCCGTCTCTGACATTAAACACGCGGCTAGCCAGAGCAGACGTTAAATAATTACAATTTTTAGTACGGCGTGTAGAATTGAAAATTTTGTTAAGTTCATGGCTCTCTTGTTTATACTGTTTCGCAATAATTTATTTTTTTAACTTAAACGAGAGCAGACAGCAGAAATCCGTTTGGCGGTTTTGTTTAAAATGGTTTTTACTATGATAGCAAATTTTTTGAAAATAAAAAATTATATGATTTCGACTATAACGTCAATCAACCAGAATTTCGTTTATTAGACAATTAGCTGAAACCATAATATGTACTGAATAGAAAAAATTCAGTCAGCATGGAGAAAACGATTTCAAACAAAATATCCGAGCAGAATTTTGATATCTCCTCTCGTTTAGGTATAAAAATCAATATCAGTAAAAAAAAGGTATCGTAAATTTTAATCGTGAAAATTCGACAGGAATATAGAATATAAAATGTTTAGCAGATAAAACAATGTTTGAAATGAGTCAAGGAGTATACTATAAAATAAGGCTTTGAAGATCTGTAAGGCAGCAATATATTCGATATACGTAGGGCCCGGTAGTTTTCGCAAAAATACTTTTGCAACACTTTGTTTCAGTGCGTTACGTGTACACCTGCCTCTCTGCTTTGTGGTCAGTGATTGGATGCCGTAACATACAACGTCTGGAGGTTAAACCCGCAAATCACAGACATTATGTGTCGCAGTTATCCGTGTACTGATTGGCACAGTCAATTGAATAACGATTCTGTACAAAAACACTCTGTCAATAGCCATGAAGTTGAGCTGCAGGTGTGCACGTAAGACACTGAAACAAAGTGGGGCAAAAATCTTTTCGCGAAAACTACCGGGCCCTACTTATACGTAGAGGTACGTAAATTTCGTAGATACATTCCAGGTCAGGTTGAACGCCAATTATGTATACTTCATTGTCATGTCTGTGGCTTGCTGGCGGCTGTTATGAAACGCGTTTGACTACTGCAAGCCAGTAATAAATAAGGAAATAATGCGAAGTGCTATCGCTTGCTACCTGCTTGTACGGTTATAAGCTAATAGATGATCGATTGTGGCCAGTGGGTGTATAGCACTGACAAGTATAGGCTGCTGCCAGATGAATCCGCGAAATTGATGTACCTCTAGTTATACGTAATGGAGTTGCCACTAGAACACAAATATGCGATAGAAACTTTTTGAAAGATGAGCAAGTAATAGAGTATTTAAGACTCAGTTGGATGGAACCAAATATTTTACTCTCAAAACACAATTTTTCGCCACATGAGCGTAAATTTCAGCGCTCCTTCAATATTTATCTAGGCAAGACACTAGAATGCAGGTACAATTATTTTTTATTCTACACAGTGAGAGTTTTTCTAGCTCACATTATATAAATAACGATCATGTGTACATAGTAGAGTGAACTTTACACCCTCTAACGACACTTGATTGCCGGCTTTCTATCATGTTGATACTTTATATGGCCGTAAATATAGCGACTATCTCTGAGGACTTCGCTTGAAAATATGTTTGCACGGGCACGGAAATGCTGCAACGTAAATAACAAGCTTACAGTATATCAGTTTTTCTCAGTTTTCTTGTGAAGAAATGTATATAAATCGTATTTATATCAAGCATAGTCGTCATTATATTTGGTTCAGGATAAAGAGAGCACTTTTGAGATCCCTAATTTCTTTTTAAGTTTTTGATAATCAGTATAGTATCCTGCTACTTTTTAATACAAACAAAGCAGCTAAAATATCAATCCAAGCTAATAAATTGTACCGCGCTCATATAATAACGTCTGAGTTCACAATATATAATCTTTGAAACTGTTATTCCTGAGAGGATGGTCTTAAAAAGAGCTCACGATACGGCGAACCGTATATAGAAACAGTGTCTCTATTTGTTTTCTTTTTTCGTCTTTTCACCTTCTATCTCAAATTCGTAAATCTAATACGAAAAAATCAACGTTTGAACAAAATATAAATTTTAACTGGAGGAAGATACAAAAAGGATTTAGCAGACAAATGCAATTAAAGCTGCAAAATTTTAGAATAACATAAGGTCCGTTATTTTGCAGGCACGTTTGGCAATCTGAGTGAGTAGGATTAAGGCAACCGTTAAAAAACGGAGAAAAATTCTATTAAAGATTGCAAAATAAACAAACGAAATAGTCATAATAAGAAATGTTGTCAAATACGTGTATTGTCGAATATACGAGCTAGGACAGATAAAATAATTAAGGAGTTTAATTTCAATAACTACGCTCTTTTAAAATTTTTAAAGAAATGTCTACATTATTTCATGCAGACGATCACTTTCACACAAAATCACTTTCTTTACCATACATTTTTTTTCGAATATCAGGCAAGGTAAGCTGAGTGGCGTTTACATCTCGTCGACAGCGAGGTCGTCATAGACGGTAACACACAACTTGGTACAATAACATGAGCTGGGAGAAGAGTCGGCCATGGCCTTTGTTAAAGAACCATCCCAGAATTCGTCTGAAAAATGGGTATCAGGATGGCCGAAGCTGGGAACCGAACACGGGACCTTCGAATAGCATTTGAACATTTAACGTGTAAATGAATCAAACAATTTCTTATATTCTTAATTTGTTGGACTGATTACGTCGTGAGTATACGTTGAAAGTACTCGTTTTTATTTCTTTTATTTTCGGTTTTGTTCCTTGTTTTATCTGACCAGATTCCAGTTTTGGAATTTCATGTTGTGTATGTATCCTGATGACTAAAGCATGCTCTGCTTATTTATGTTTTCTTGTCTTATTTTTAGTTTTCTTTTGACAGTCATTTATTTCGCAATGGAGTATGTCCAAACAAACAAATCCAGTCATGCACTCCCATTACACAGTTCTTTCAAAGATCATAATTCACGTTTTAATCGCAAATTTTACATTTTTCCTCTTTTAAAAAATGTCCGATTTGGCGACTGATGCTCTACCCGTAAATCCCGATATACGCTAATCCTTAATTCTCTACTAAATTGCTTACTTAATTGCGTTTATAAACGTCGATTAAGCTTTTATAATATAACTCTGCAGCTAAACTTCTGTGTTGTGTTCACACTATCATTATTTACTTACGTATTGCGGCACAAAAGGAGAAAAAATATATTTGTGATGTTGGTTGTTACATTCCATAAAATAATAGCAGTAAAATTGCCGAAAACTATTTCACATACAAGAATTGCACGTAGTTGCCAAATAAGTGAAACTATCTTGTATTATTTAGGGTTTGAATCATCCCACAGTCGCATGTTCAGTAGAAAACAAGAATTTTATTTCTATTCAAAGCAGATTGGCAACCCTACTAGTGTACTTCGCACGCGAGGTGGCTGCAACTTGCATTGCGTATGTTCGCGACTACGATAAAAAACAGGACGACTGTCTGTATCTGTGAAATGAAGTACGGAATCCTGTCAGGAACATGCGCAGGGACGGTACTCACTGCCGCAGTGCTACTCTTGTACTGAATTAGATACGGAATTCTGTGATGAATTGAAGGGTTCAGGATTATAAGGGTACTAACTAAAATTTAATGACTTTCCAGGAGAGCAAAAAAAAAAAAAAGTTTGTAAAGTATATAATTTTTACCACATGTGGGTTGATGGAAATACATTTTATGGGGTTTATAATGTTGCTAAGCATAAAGCAAAATGGCGGATCATATTCTATGGACAAAACTACATAAGTCGTCTCTAACTCGTTTTCCAAGAAACGACAGATAGTGCCCTTGTAATCCTGAACCCTTCAATTACGGATAGCGTGTACCAGGCGTAAGACCTAACTGTGGACGAGACGTTAACCCCCAACTACCTGCACAAATAACCGTAACTAGGAAGACTGGAACAGCATCCCTGGAAGGAGGTTACTTTCCGCGTCTAGCCTGGGATTTCCTCCAGTGCGAGAGTGAGTCCCCGTGTGATGACGCAAACCGGTTCTGGCCGGAGAGTCTGGGGTTTTGTACGTGACCCGTCGCCGCCTGCGCCTACGAGAGCTGTTGTTGTGCGTCATACAGTCCACCAACGTGATGGCTCATAAAACCAGGTATACCTACCATTGCAGGACAACAAGCGACACTGCAGTCGATCCAAGACCACCATCCCGTGACGACCACCACCACCGTCCATACCTCCAGGTGAACATCTTCTGCTCTCTGACTTTCTTTCATTTGCAGGTTTCCATCCACGTGTGAGTAACATCAGCTCAGAACTGGAACACTGGGATCGATATCCGGGCCGACCATACTGATATTACAGTGTCAAGTGGTTCTCATAAATTGCGCGCGACAGTTAAAGTGGTTTCTTTAACATGCACCATGGCTGATCCCTTCTACGCTATTTGTCTGTCTGAGCCAATGGTAGGGTCTATAACAACCACGCTATAGACGCGATTTAAGGGGGAGTGTTTAACAACTTTATTGAATTACTAGCTTCTGAGCCATACCATTTATTCAAATTATATTATCAAAGTTTTCTTCTCGACAAAGCATTGGACATATTCTTGGTAAACTGTTTGTCATAAATAATAATGGAATCTTTCATCAGTTTGCCATTGCATGAGAATTCTTGAAAATTAACTTATAATTCTCTTGCAAAGATTCTGTATGACAAATTAAAATAAGATACAATATTATTTATGTCAAGCACTTTATAAAGAATTTCTCATAAGCTTCATTGAAGGGAAAATTTTGATAATACAATTTGAATACATATTATGGCTCGAAACTGAAAATACAATAAAATTGTCTAACACTCCCCCATAAGGTGGCCACTTGCCTAGGTCACCGAACAGTGTGCTGAGCTTCGGTTGACACAAGCTTATTCGAAAACTACTAAACGGACGTGAATGCCTACATAGTGAAAGCACTCAAAGAATGTTACAGGCGTATACCATTTTCACTTTCTCCATCAGCCTATTACTACACGAATTTTCTTAATTTTTTTATGCAGAATACGGCTCGATAACATATTGTTTTAGAAAAGTGTCACGTTAAACATAATATGTTCATTTACAGCCCTGTTGTAATACATCACAAAGTGAACATTCGATATGTTTTATGACAACTTGCGTGCAATATTTTTAACTGTAGTTGTCATTTCTTATTAAGTTTATAGTTACACACCGAGTACAAACAATGTAATAAATGCCTTAGTCCTCTCAGTTCCTAGTACGTAAATATTCTTAAAGATAGTGTTTATAAAATATCTATAGTAATGATTTGATACGGCATTAGTATTTATGCCCGTGAATTTCGCACAAGAACTGTTATGCACTAGTTACTTGCTTTAAAAATAATTGCAGTCACGATAATTGTTATGTTTTATTTCCAACATTGCTTTCGAAAACAATTTCGTTACGGGTACTAAAAAAACCATGCTAGGTTTCACAGTCGAATCGACCTCTACCGGTAACTGCATCCTGATTGGTCTGACATCACCAACTGGAAGTGTCTGCCTCATCGTGGATACCACCAGTCATCGTTACAAAAACAAGCCTGCCAACGTGAGATAAATCTTTTGCTTTAGAATGTGTATTTCTATGGAAAACACACTGTATTAATAATATTTAAATTTCAGGTTTTCGTCAAAGCAGCAAAGGCTTGTTAACTGTGAAAATATTTGATTTCTTATTATATGTTGTTGGGGTAAGGAATATTTCGGGAGTTCAATGAACTGTAAATTAAATCTTAATATCCTACGCATACTCAAGCCCAGACTATTAGTTAATTGTCTGCTGTTCTTGTGAGTAAGAGGCAGCAGTTAATGGACAAATTCTAACATGCTGGTGACTGAAGGTAATGTACGTGGGTTTTACGTCTCGTCGACGCAGAGGTCATTATAGGCGGTGACACACATCTTCGTACAATGACAGGAGCTGGGGAGAGCAGTCGGCCATGGTCGTTGTTAAGGAACGATACCAGCATTCGCCTGGAGTGATTTTAGTAAACTATGAAAAACAGGATTCAGGATGGCCTGGGCAGTGGTTCGAACCCAGTTCCTCCCAAATGCCAGTCCAACGTGTTACCGTTACGTTACTTCGCTCGGTGCTGGTCACTGACCTATATATATATATATGTATATATATATATATATATATATATATATATATAAATTTATTTTCAAGGTTAAGGAAATGTAGAGCCACGGCTAAAAGACTTGTGCAACATTTGGTTTCAATGCGTTATGTGCAGCTCTGCTACATCGTCTGTGATTGGATGATTTTACTCTCACGTACCTTGGCAAATTACAGACGTACGGAGTCACAATAATATTATTCTGAATGGTGCAGTGAAATGAGAGACTTGTCTGAACACAGACACGCTGCCAGTAATCATGAAGCAGAGCTGCCGACGTGCACGTGTGACACTGAAACAAAGCGGGGCAAAATCTTGTCGCGACAAAACCGTGGTCCTAGTAATAGTATACAATTTCATTACTACCACAGTTGTTTGAGTTGTATTCAGAAGCCACGATTTATTCGCGAAAATAATTCTGCTACAGTTTATTTCAATGCCTTATGTGCACGTATGAAGCCCTGCTTCATGGTCAGTGATTGGCTGTTTTTAACTCTCATCGTCTAGGGTTCTACCCGCAAATCACAGCTGTGTGGTGTCGAAGCAACCTTGTTCCTGTTGGCACAGTCAAATGAGCTACGTCTGTGAAATAATTAGGGACCTGAAAAACTCGCGATTTCTTTTAGGCCCAAGCAAGAATTCCAGCAACTGTAAGTTCATGTAACTTTCGCAATTGGGCCTTGACTTATTTGACACCTCGTGTAAGTCGCTGACCCAATGATAAAAACGTAACTAAATGTAGGCCCATATCACTGTGTCAACGAGCAGCTAATGAAGAGCTGCTGTGAGCTTGAGTGCACATATATTCTTGGAGGTTAGCCTACATGTCAGTGAATCCGTGAATTTTTCCGGGCTCTAGCAATAATACGTTCTGCCAATAACCATGAAGCAAAACTTCATATGTGCACATAAGGCATTGAAACAAACTGTTCCAGAATTCTTTTCGCGAACAATTGTGGGATCTAAGTTATGTTTTACCAGTAACTTTGGGCGATTGGGAGCTTCTAAGCCGCCGGGTTTCGGGATAAATGTTATCTCCTCCCCATTTTCTCATCCACTTTTTCGACTGTCCTGGGCGTGGCCTATTAGACGGTAACTCTCCTAGGCGAATTGATCTCAAGAGCCTTCCAATGAGTGTGCGTCACCTGGCGAGAAGGACTTCAGCTTGTAGATCGTGATCGTGTAGGAATGCGCCGAGGTGGGGTTCCGCGTCAACCCCCGCTCAAGGAGCTCGTCCGTCTTTGTAGGAAAGGAAGATCGACGAATCGTTCCCCCCGACGTTCAACTCGACCGGGTGCCTTTGCACGCGCGCCATTAAAATTGTCACCCGCGCGTATCAGAGGGTAATGGGAGAAAGGTGGACTGGCGGAGGTGTCCCGACATTGAAAACGCCCGGCCCTTTTCAACCCCGCAGGAGTTTCGATCGCTCGGCATGCTGTTAAGCCGGATTCACAACTACACTTAACGTGCATATATGCACGTACGTAAGGCTATTGGGATAGAATTCAGAACACCACAGAGTGTAGATGTACACAAAAGTTATTTTATTTCGCTCATACAAAATTTCGGTAGTAAATTATGGCACTTTAACAGTTTTGGAACGAAACACAGTAATTTTTACAGCAAAAAGAATGATATATATATAATTTTATTTGAATCTTACTTTCTTACGACTACTTAAACTTGGTCTCACAACCACCAAAGCGTACCTAAATTAAGGGTGCCGCCAACTACGCAGTTTAGTTTGTACGGAAGTATTTCACATGTGCATATTGTGTCAACGTCCGAAAAGAAATCATACATCGGAAAAAGTCGGAATGTCATTTGTTCAGATAATTTCTGAGCCATCCAACAAAACTAAACACGGCCTTTTCAGACTGCCGTACTTCAAGCTGTACTAACCGGAATTGCGTGGAACTCAGATTGAGACGTGCACTGGAATTTGGCACACACTTTGCACTGATAAAAATTGTGTGGTATATTCCACGCTAATTAAACGCTTGGCTTGTAATGGCATTGCGGCATTTGATACATGGTTCAAGGTCGCCTTTACGGCTTACAGCTTCGTAGGCTAAGTGTTGGTTGTGAATCTAGCTTCGCTCGCCGCGGCTGTGCGGCAACACGCGGGGGTGGCTCTTTGGGGCTGGATTCGTGGGTGCGAGGGGTTGCGGAGTTCTCCTGCCACGCGACCTTGAACGAGGGCTGGCCCTGCTGCAAATCACCTGGCCGACACGAACCCGTACATCACGTCACGAAAGTACAGTCTGCGTTCCTCGACTGTGGCCCCTCGAGGTCGGCCGAACCGAGAGAAAGGGATTAATGGCAAAACAAACAGCTTCATGCAGGAGTAGACCTAGACTTCCCGATTTATAGGGGGTCATGTTTCTGTTTTTCATATACAAGTCTAAACGGGAAGAATTGAACAATCACTTGTTATCAGTGAGAGGAATTTTCCGAGGGGGGTAGGTTTATGTCTCATGTCACCCCCATCCCCACTTTATTTTCAGAATCCGCCCTTGTCTCCTTTTGAAGCAATGTTTGAAAAACTTCACATGTTTTTATTGGTGAAATAGGTATATGCCCTTCTTGGACCTAACTTCTCAATTGAACAGTGTTTTGCATCAATAGACTACGCGCCAAATGCATTTCGGTATGAAATATTTTTCTGCTGTAAAGGCTTTATGAAAAGTATTTTTATTCCTTATCCTGTTGTTATGAATATTGGATTTATAGGACTTATTTTTCTTTTTGTGAGACTGTTTCAAATAATAAACTTACAGCATGTTATACTTATAACTTTAAATTAGTGCATTAGTCTATTGATGCATAACGCCGTTCAATTATAGTTGAGGCGTGCAGAGCAGAAGTGGTGTAGGTCAAAAATGGGTAAAGATGGGATGATTACCTTCAAGTCCACGACATGGCATCCTCTTTTCAGTGCCAGAATTAGGTAAGTCCATAGTTCATCCATTACCGTGTAGGGTGAAGCACTTTACTACTACTGTGACGTCTCGCCATTTTTCAGTGCAGTGATGAAGTACATCCATGATATTGTGAAATGTGGAGTTGAGCAGCTGATTTTTACTTATGTTTTGTACCATTCACAAAAATACACCCATTTTTTAAAAATACAAACTTGATATTGCACGTTTTTACAAAGGCTTTGTAGATGCTAATATTTCCCCCAGTGTTGTATATAATGGTAAAATGTCAAATCGACTGTGAGGTTGATGGTTTGTGTTGCAGGAGCCATGGCGCGCAGTGCGGCAGTGCTTAGCTATATAGCTCTCCTCTTCATCGTCTCCAGCAGCGCGGCCCCAGCCAGACCACACATAGTCATCATACTGGCTGACGACTTGGTAAGCATCCACCTGACTAACGAGCCTGCTTTCGTGTTACGGTCAGAGTTATACGTAACCTACAGTCACATTTCCGAGTCTTCTTTGTCTAGAATCGAGCGACACGCTGAACTCACGTTCGTTCGGCCATCATGATTCCGAATTAACACGGTTTCTTGAAATCACTCCAGACGAATGCTGGGATTGGTTCATTAACCAAGTTCATCACCGAATCCTCTCCCACACTGTGATAAACTTCTTAAACAGTAATAGAAGTTTTTCACCCACATTGGACACTTACTGTAATTAAGTTTGTAAATATAACCAATGATTTTATTATTTACTTTACAAGTGTGGCAACAGCCGTACAATCTAAAATTGTATAGGAACTCTATATTTGATGTAGGGCAAACGGTTTTACCGAACCTACTTTCTTAACACTCCAATGAATCGGTGTGGTAAATTTACAAATAATTGCTTACTGTAAAGTTCCTGTCATTGTGTCAAGATGTGCGCCATGATCTCCAATGACCTTGCTGTCTACTCAACTTCAAGTCCACTATAGCATTACAATACTATGTCTAAGCGTGCTATATCCTTTGCTCTTGGGTTTACTGGAAATTCGGTTAACATATTTGTAGCTCGTTGATGTTTATGTAGATGGATAGCGTCTCATCGACAGCGAGATAACTAGTAATGGAAGCATTGATTCAGGCAGTCAGAGAACTAGGACCGATTCGGCCAAGGCCTATATAGCTAGGAACCCCATCCCAGGAATCGAAAAAAAAACTATCTTTGTTGGAACTTGAAACATTGTTCGTAAATGTTTTCCAAGAAATGGCCGTTTACCTTTCAAAAATTGCGTGATAATTTATTTAAATTATGTATAATAAGCGTGAATTTAAATTTAGCATTTGTTTAGTGAATTTGTCATTTGTGTTTAAACTTTGGGAAACGGTGTTTCAAGGTACTGTGGTCGTTTAGTTTATCTGAATATGGCTACACGCAAACGTCAATTTTTTTGGCTTTGACAAGTAATTATACAAAAAATGCAGAATCAAAATTAATTTTACGTTGTAAAAATTATACCCATTTTGTGTTAACAAATCCACCAAAATTCCACAAAAATAAAAAGTAATGAGCTGGAACGTAGCCAGCGTAGTTTAAGAGATAACTTAGGTAATAGCGAAAACCGCTATTGTGTCTGAGAGTGTAACGATATCACGTAACCGCCACATAAATACCAGTCGTTCAGTCAGCGGCAATTTCAGTCTTCAAATGCGGCGGAAGGATACGCTGTGGGTTGAAATAAGAAAATGTGCAGGGCTAGCAATTGCTGCAGGGAACGTATAAACGAGAATTTAAGGTTCGAGATGGGTACTAAGGGATTGCCGTTACTTGCGTACCTGCAGCAGGTCGTGACTACTGCCGATATAGGGCACGGTAGCGGAAGGAAGACTTTTTTAGGTGATAGAGGTGGGAAGTTGGGAGATGGGCGGGGTACATGCAGCTGAGATATCTGCTCGGCGTTTACCTCCACATATTCCGCCGTAACACGATACACCTCACTGATATATGTGTACACTCTAAAAACATTTTCTCTGCCACAACATAAATTTCGGTTGCCTCAAAGAATATTTTTGTCAAATAATCTACCTCTGCTAAGTAGTTTTATCACAAGGAAATGTTTTGTTTATAGAATACAGCAATGGTAACAAACAACGTCTTGCCATTAATATAGTTTAGTAAATGGTTCACTACCATACAGTTATAACAATAAAAAATGTATTTATTGTGCCATAGAAGTAAAATTTTGAGAGTTATGAAATGTTCACACTAGTTTTTAGTTATATGGAAGATTTCGCATTAAAAATAGTAAAGAAAGAGACATAATGGCTTAGAGAAAGTTGTAAGCAGTGCTGACTTTATTCTGAACAGCTTATAGCAATATTTGTGGCAACCTTAGGTGTAAATATTTAGGCAAGCCTGATGTTGAAAAATAAATACTTTCTATGCTAGAAAAAGTAAAGTAAATATATAGTTTCCAAAAACGTTTCAAGCATTCACTTCACAGAAAAATTCAATACACATTTTGACGTAAACTACTTTTTATGAGCTTTCAACACACACAATCAGCACACTCTGACCCCACTTACTATGTAAAATAAACAAACTAAAAAAATTTTGATTTTGGATTTTGAAAATGAAACTGTTAAAAGTTATAGACATCAGACATTTTATCGAGGAGTTCTATAACTATCGGATCAAACTAAAACAAATACAGAGGTTAGTTTACCTTGTCAATGCAGTCTACCGACAAGCTAGTCGATAAGCATCTCGCTAACTGAACCTCTGATGAGAGGAATAACTGTGTGAAAACAATAAAGAGGTGTGTACGTATGTGACGGTTCTGATAATCATCAGTCACGCTCGCTGAATTGTAATGTTCATTCACGTGACATGACAGGAGGTGAACGATTTGACGGGCTGACATACATGGACACGGTTGCCAACTGATGAACATTACGAAAATCATGTCCGCGCCGAGGAAAATTACAGGCATGGGAAAAACTGCAATTTAATTTGCAATTAAATATTAAGTTGAATAGTATTAAACTAATTGCTATTTGATTTGAAATTTTAAAAGGAAGTTCTTAAAATACTCAATTTTTCGTTGACATAACAGATAACACTCAACATACACAGGACACGTTTGTCAACATTTCCTATGTAGAGTTTAGAAGGATGCTGTAGAAATTTATATAGCTAAGACTTTATTTATTATACCGTGTTTATATTAGGCTATACCTTTAAAAATCTTTTGTGATACTGAGTCGATTTTTCTCAGGCGTTCTTAGATTACCCGTTGGCGAGAACGTTGGCGTTTTCGACTTAAATTACGAAGAGAAACTGTTATATCTTCACGAGAATAGTGAATGTCTCAATACATTTAGTACAGTAGATGGTTTCCAATTATTGTTCTCTCCACATCAACCAGTTTCACTTCCTTCAAAGCCTTCGGTCTCCCTGATCCGTTCTTGTTTGCAACTGTCCCGAACTCTCGAGAACGGTTTATTGATCTCGATATCTTCGCATTGTTAAGAACAGACTGCAGTATCCGGATACCGCCGACGAAACGCGTCAGCAACATGTGAATACGACCGATTAACGAAATAATGTTCAACAATGAACACTCGCTGCTCTTCGCTCTACCCTATTTGCCTGGCAACAAACAATGACACACTGCGGAGGTCGTTTGACCTACGTTCCCTTGATTACTAAGCCTGCTCGTTGCATGTACACTGATGGGACCATCTACCGTAAAAGCAACAACTAACACAACTTTCGATACCATATATTGTACCCTACTCTTACATGTGCGCGACTTTTGGATCACTCTGTATATACTGTATATAATTATTTGTAAACTTTCCTTAGCGACGTACAGGAGCATTAAAAATTTAACCTTTGACAATTATCACTAGCTGTTAATGCATATAATTAAACATAAACTATAGTTACCTTACTGCTTGCATGGTTGTCAGCGAAACGGCGCAGTATAGTGCCGTGTATTTTCCTTTATAGAGTCAACAATACTGAATCAAAAACAAACGAAACTGACTTAATTATATTTTATATTATTAGTAAACTTTTTTTTATCAAACTGTATCTTATCATACTGACTGCACATTTTATTTTACACACGCAAACATCAAGTAACGTGTCCAAAGAGGTCAAATATTTCCCGTCGTTTGCCGTTACGCGCGGAAAGATACGAATTGACTGAAAATAGAGCTTGAGCAGGGTTTTCTGAGTGCTAACTGTATCCCGAATCATCCATATTTTGGAAGTTTTTTTTAATAGTGTAGGGACCGCGGTGGTCGAATGGTCAGACCATTCTCCTCCCACCAAGGCTATTCGGGTTCGATTCCTGACGGGGTCGGTCCCCGGATTTTCGCATGTGTGAATCGTGCTGGACGATGCCGTTGGTTGGTGGGTTTTCTCGGGGGTCTCCCATTTCCCCCGCCCTTTAATTCCGGTGCTGCTCCATACACACCTCACGTCACCCCTCACCAACGCTTAAGACCTTGATGTGAAGCACTGGCCAAAATCTCTCACTCACTTTAACAGTGAAAGCATATTTTAAATTCGCGACATCGTAATCCCTAGAATTGATTGCAGATGTTTATGTGTGACCTAGTAATCCGAGTGAACCTGGTCGCGTGGCTTGAAAAACTTACTTGACCTCAGCAGGTGATTATTTATAAACGTCTCATGTGTTTTCGTTGTTTTCCTCAGGGCTGGAACGATGTGAGCTTCCACGGTGCCAACCAGATACCCACTCCCAACATCGATGCCCTCGCCTACAACGGCATCATACTCAACAGCCACTACGTGCCGGCTTTGTGTACCCCTTCCAGGGCTGCGCTCATGACCGGCAAATACCCCACACACACTGGTACGTATACACGAACTTTGATTCTGTAAATATGGAGAGGATAGTGACCATCAGGGTCGGCATAGCTCACAGGAGTCTTCTTCATTTCTCTGAAACATAGAATTTATATATATACAGGAACTCAGAACAAACGATATTAAAATAAAAACAAAACATAACTATTTGGCTTTGGAAAGTCAGGTACAGTTTAAATTTGTACATTTATAAAGCATATTATCTCATAAATCTAGTAACCTTTTTTTGAACTCTACGTAGCATTTCTTTGAAAGCAAGTTGTTCAGATACTTTATGTGACAGCACAAATGTTATATATATAGTTCAGTCAGTTGCTATGATATGTGTGCAGCTAATAGTATATTTCAGTAAGTACGTTTGGTACTTTTACTAAAAGTATTTTGCAGCATGGTGTTTTTTTTAAAAGGGTAGTGTAAATTTTTATTTATTATACTAATAATTTTTATACTTCTGCGTGGTATGGTTTATTTTGTAGACTTAACTTGCGGCTACTTTTTTATTGTGATTTTTTTATAATGGCATGTCAATCTTAAAATTTGCATAATACGGTTTTATGCAATACTGGAATGCCAACAGACTTTACAAACTGCAGTAATTCGCAAAGAAAAACAATGTTGTAGGCTCCTTTATAAAAAAAATACACTTTTGAAATTGAAAATCGCTAAAAATGTGAAGATATAGTTAAAAAAACAAAAAAACAATTAATTGGTTGACTGCAGCCATTATTGGCTACCTTGGCGTTTTTATTTTTTCCGTGTTGCTCATTCTTTCGTGAAAAGTAATTTTATGTAACTCTGAGTTTTCTGCGGCCCAGAAACACGAGCTGGTAACAACGTGTATCGAGTAAAACATGCTAGTTTATATACAGTGACGTTGGAAAAATCCATGTGAGATCACAGTTGTAATGCTTGTGCTCAGGTATGCAGCACATAGTAATTCTGGCTCCAGAGCCGTGGGGACTACCACTCTCGGAGAAGCTGATGCCAGAGTACCTGCGGGAGGCTGGGTACAGCACGCACGCAATCGGCAAGTGGCACCTGGGCTTCTACAAGAAAGAGTACACCCCAACATACCGCGGGTTCGACTCTCACTTCGGCTACTGGAACGGATACCAGGACTATTACGACCACACCATGGTCGACACTGTGAGTACTTTACGTCCACTTTACCTGCCTTCTCTCCACGCTACACTGTAAAAATTGTATTTCGTGGCAGCTAGTGGTATTTACTTTACCAAACATTTTTTTGTGCACACAACGAGATTATTTAGCTGTCACCACAAAAAAATTTGCGGTTGCCAAAAAATACATTTCTGTTTACAATCAAACTATCTGGCAGGGAACAGCTGCTAAAACATTTTTTACAAGTGTAGGCGCATGCGCATTCCCACTTTAGTAGGACCAAGTCAAAGGAAATAGCTATAATTTACCTGTTCATCTACTCCTGCTCGTTATGTACGATCTGTCTCAACTAGCAAACAACTGAAGCATTGAGTAATTGTGTACACTACTTGTGTAATAACTGAGTCCGCCTACTACAGTACGGCCCATGATAAAGTGAACTGAAGATTGGCAACACTGCTTCACCGTTAACGGAGAGTGAGCAGGGGTAAGGTAAATTCTACTACAGGTTTGAAAGAAAATGTGTTTTCTTATGGGAGAGTTTGGTGAAGGAAAAATGTATGTCACTAGTTTTGCTACTATCGCAAAGGGACCAGAAAAATACGAAACTGTAGTAAAATTAAATTTAAATAGGCTTGGAAATAACAGAAGTCATTTAACTTAATTTTGAAGTGAAAATAAACCTGTTTAGCGTTTAAAATTGTCAACTTCATGTATCTTAAAATTCAGGAAAGCATTGGTATTTTCCAGTTTGCTCCCATTACCGATACCAGCGCTCAAGCGGCAGAAATTTTCCCTGCGACAAACTTTTAACATTGATCTTTCTAACCTGTAGTATAATTAACCTTAGCATAGCATACGTTCTAGATGTTGATGTTAAAACTGACTTTGAATGAAACATGTAGTGTTGACGTAATGGTGTAGGCGGCAGATTGTCTGAGGGTATGTGTGTGTTGCCGACAGACGATGGAGTTCAAGGGCCTGGACATGCGGCGCAACATGAGCGCGGACTGGGAGAGCTCTGGGCGCTACGCCACGGATCTGTACACGGAGGAGGCTGTGCGGCTGATCAGGGACCACGACTCCAGCACACCCATGTTCCTGTACCTGGCACACCTAGCCCCGCACACCGGCAACCCCGCCGAACCCTTCCAGGCGCCCGACGACGAGATCGCCCGCTTCGGCCACATCGACGACCCCGAGCGCCGCATATATGCAGGTCTGTACAACACTCACCACTTTAGTTATCATTGCCCTATACATACATAGACACACACTTTTTACAGTCAAGAACACGTTAAAATACGTGTCGCAAGTTAACTTTAATTGAAGCACTTAAAATATGATTTTCCCCCCCTTCACCATGTCCGGTAGCACGATGGAACTAATTAAGCTGATGACATTGCCTTTTTCTTCTTCTCCCAAAATCTCTTCATCTTCTCACTATGGCTTTTCTTACGATATTCTGACCAGGATTTGTATTTGGGTGGTCTGCAAGGTGGTGATTCTCAATTCATACAATATATGCATTGTTATATAAGAGGTTAGAATCGCTAGAGTGAAGCGAAGGAAGAGATTTTCGTCATCGCTTAACATCTACGTCTTGTTATTGCTGGTGAGTAGTGACATGATGTGAGCATGGAGGAGCAGTGCAAGAATGAAGTGGCGTGGGAAACGGGAGATCCCCGAGAAAACCCGCCTACCAGCGTCATCGTCCGTCACGATTACTACATGCGAAATTCCGGGGACCGATCCTGCCGGGAATCGAACCCGGATCGCTTTGATTGGAGGCGACCGCCAACCGCGGTCCCTAGAATCTTTAGACTCGAATGAATACTCGTGGTATGCCAAATTGTACAAAAAATAAATCAAAATTGTTAATATTTTTGGTGTCTGGTTTTTGTAATTTTTCGTCTACTGTATGATGTGTGTATGGAATGTTCAATCTGTCTTTAATATAATCAGTGCAGTGGTGTGAGTGCGTTGTTTCTGTCGCAGCGATGGTGTCGCGGCTGGACAAGAGTGTTGGAGAGGTAGTGGCCGCCCTCAGGACCAAGGGTATGCTTGAGAACTCCATTGTGGTGTTCATGTCCGACAACGGTGCCCCTACATTCGGCATACATTCCAATAGAGGCTCTAACTGGCCGCTCCGTGGGGTAAGTTTACATAACACTACATTTTATCATGTAAACAATGTTATTACTTAATATAACTGTCGCTCGGCTGCCGTTATGACAAGTTTAATTTTATTAACTGTTGTTTTTGAGACGCACACATTTGAAAGAATATTTTAAGTTAAATAGAATCGCACATTTCATAACCCAAAATTCTGCAAGCAATATAAAATAAATCACGGTAATGACAGTGCAGTTACTTAATTCGTTTTAAATTCTGGTTGTGGTCTTAAAATCATTCTTAACCATTACTAATACGCGAAGCTAATAACGCTTCTCTTACGATGATATAATCAGGATGTTACATTGGTAAACTATACAAAATGCTAAAAAAGGGCTGAAAACACCACGCTATTTGGTTTATATCACATGCGTAGTGTAGTACAATTCTTGTGGAGATATTTTTTACGCCTCTTATCTCCATGGCAGCTGTGCAAGATCTACACGTTGTTGATAATGTTGATATTTATACGGAGGAAGGAAAATTACCTACTTACAGTAACGACCTCAGAGGCATTAACTAATTCTAGCAACATTTTTGTGAGAAACGAAAGTTGTGCTCTGTATGGTACTTTATTAAGTATTAAGGAAAATAATGGCATGACAAAACTTTATTTACACATTCGGTTACGTATTTTTTGTGACATTTAGTTTTCCATTTCGGCAACTTTGCGGCGTACAAAATATGAATATAACACGACATCATGTTAATTTTTTGTGTATTAATGAAAAGTAGCCTACGTACATAATGGGAACTTTCTCAACATTGCCACGTCGGTACTTGTGTAAAATAAAAGTTAACTTTGAGCATTTATGGCAAGAAATATCTCCTCTATGCACTGATTGTGCAAAGCAAAAGCAAAATAGTATCATTAAAATTTGGTTTATCTCGATTTTATATCAAAATTATGAATTGTTCTTTTGGAACTGTGCCCTTAGATGCAGAAAATATTAGTATATACTGTAAAGTAGTTTGTGAAAATAATATGTATAATAAATAATGATGTACGTTGTTGCCTGGCGCAGATGAAGGAGTCGCCATGGGAGGGCGGAGTGCGAGGAGCAGCTGCTATATGGAGTCCCCTACTTGCTAACACACAGAGAGTGTCCAGCCAGCTGATGCACATGTGTGACTGGTTGCCTACCCTCTACTCTGCAGCAGGTACTGTATCTCACTCTACATTACCTACATGTTCTCTGTACTCTGCAAACATATTTACTAACGCCCCTTTCAAACATTTCAACTATTTAGTCACCAGATTTATACACCCCTCCCCCCTCATATCACCGGAGAAAATTAAACGTTCTTCTTGTGAAAAAAAAAATTAACAATATTATCTCTAATATGTTGTTCATTATAACTTTATTATTATTTTACGTTTGGGGTTACTTTGTGACACACAAATTATGATTTTATGTTGATACAATGCAAAGGAACTGAGTTAAGTCAATAATTTTGCTTTTATTCTTTTGCTTTATTTGTGAATTGGTAGAGTGAGGGGAGTCGCAAACTAGTTTAGTTGTGAGACTGAAAAGTGTTCCTTTAAAATGTTTTCAATTGATTATCGCTCGATGAAAGTATCCGTGTGACATTTTGCACCAACCAAAAACTTGCATTACCAACTGTTTTGCAAGGAATCATGTGAAAAATTTGTATCATGAACAACCTGTACAGAAAAAAAAAACATTTTATAGAAATGCACACGTAAGCTAGTTTTGGTGTAATATTCATGAATTATTTTTTTTTTCCGTTAGGTTGATTGTACGACTGTTCTCACAGTGGCCAATAATGTATTTTCAGTTAATATACGACACTGTTGGAACTTATTTGAACGTGTGTGATCCTTGCAGGCCTGAACGTGTCGAAACTTGGGAACATTGATGGTGTGGATATGTGGAATACACTGTCCCAGGACTTACCATCACGTCGCACGGAGGTTGTCCACAACATCGACGACATTGAGGGTTACGCGGCGATACGTCAAGGGGATTGGAAATATATCTCAGGTACTTCATTTACACCTCTGTCTACTGCTAGCATTCACAGCGTCACGTTAACTGCAAGATATACATGTAAGAATATCATAACGACACGTCTAATTAACTTGTAAGAAAACACACTACTGCAGCTCCAAAGGGAAATTTAAAATGCAGTAACTGTGTACAACGTTTTCGTAGAAAGATAAAAATTAAGTTTTTGTGGGAAATAGTTTTTTATGTGGTTCGAACATAAACTAAACAAAATAAAAATAATCTTGGAATTTAGCAAATTCAATTAAGTTAAAAATTTAATTTGGTGCAAACAGTTTTGTCCATAAAAATGGAAAATCGTCCACTTTTCTAGCATACATTTTTCGGCGTGAATTTTTTTTTTCGACAACCAGTTTGATTGTATCCTTACTTCTTTCTGTCTTACATAAACGCTGACAAGCGTTTATAGAAGGCAATCGTTTTCAGCGTATATAGTATGTGGAGATGATCAATAAACATAAAATCTCTCACTTTTCAATGTAATAAAATATGAAAATAATAACTTTCCTGTACATAGGCAAACGTTTTTACTTCATACTACATTTAGCGAATAGCTTTACTTAATGCTTTTTCGTAAGACAACCTGCAGAATCTATATACGCTGTTATGTGTGTATTAACAATTCGTATGTTATAGTTTTTTTTTTTTTTTAGAGAAGATGGACTAAAATAATCCTTACTATATACATTAAAAAAAACAATTATATCCCAGTTTCAGAGTATATATAATATAACAATCAAGGTAAAAATACTGATAGAATGAGTAATTTTTCTAAATTTTACCTTCCAAAAGTTTATTCGAGAATAGCTAATGGGATTATTTTTTTTTCAGGAACCTCCCAGGATGGGACGGTGGACGAATGGTACGGAGAAACGGGAAGGGATGGGCCAGAGTATGACGTCACTGAAGTGCTGACCTCAAGAACGGCAATTACCTTAGCTGGAGTCATCACAAAGCTGCAAATACAACAGAAGAATGCCACAAAGATGGGGCTTCAAGACGACAGTGATATACAAATAGGTAATTAACACAGATCCTCGAGGATAGTTTGAGAGACAATTAATGACCGGCGTGGTTCTCATTTTGTATGGAAATTAGCGAATATTTGAAATTTGAATGTGAGAATCTAATATTCAAAACAATATAATGGCCGTAGTCAGCAGGTATATATGTAATATATATGTTTTTGTACAATTAATATTTTAGTATGCACGTTAAAAAGTGCAGGCAGTTTTCGTGATAACTCTACAGTCTCTCATGAAACAAGGTGGTATAATGGCCAAACTCTGGACTTGCATTCTGGGAAACTCGCATTGCATTCCCAATACGGACACTGGTTTTTGTTTTCCGTTGTTTTCGGAAATCACTCCGATTAAATGCTGAGATGGTACTTCGTTACTAATCATTGCCGATTCATTCCCCATTTCCTGTCTAATTCAGCTACTCTGCCTATGAAGCCAGTTAATGTGTTGCTGAAACAAAATTTTTGTTTGTGGTCGCAGTACTTTGCAGTGGTTCATATTTAAACCTAAATTTAAACTTGCAATATGTTGTAACTTTTTAAAATTCTCAGATTACTGCTTTGGAGAGGGTCGATTGGTTCCAGTAACTAATCGCAGCAATGTCCCTCTTGTGTTACAGGAGCACCCGGAGCGCATCACTGGAGGCTGCTGACCAAGTCCGCAGTGCGGAGTCTCAGGAGGCAGGCGGAGGTGAGCTGCGAGAAGCCGTCCAATGAGACGACGGCTTGCAACCCTCTGGTGGCTCCTTGCCTCTTCAACGTGCGTGAAGACCCTTGTGAGGTCGAGGACCTTGCTGCACGGAGGCCGGCCGTCATGAAGAGACTCGAGGTAAACTTCTTATCTCAGTTGGACCGAGTCGCGGGTTTGAGTCCTTGTTTTTGTATTTTTTTGCGATGATTAACTTATCATAACATAAACGGGACACGATATCGTAAAATCGCCCTGTAACTTTGTTGTAACTGGTTTTAGTTAATACTGTGATTTTGTCCACACAAATTACAGCATGATGAGAGCTTAAAAGTTAACTAACAGAATTTCCTTTCAATTAATCGAGCAGCTAAAATTTTTATAACTTTGTCTCCAAATTTTATATTTCATAGTAAACCAATTTTCAAGAAAGTTACAGAACAATTTTACCATATCGGCTGTCGTCTAGGTTAAAAAAAAAAAAGTCCTCTCGAAAACTGAGAAACTCGGGCCATGCCCTTGATTTAAGTTTATCTGTAATGTGTTTGCACTGTAATGCAAGATAAATAGAATTCGCCCTATAGTAGCGAATTCAATAGCGTGAAAAATAAAGTAATTCAATGTGTGCGACATAAATCGATCCTTAACGGGGAATGTTAAATAATCTCATATTTTTGCTGTCGAGCCATAACATTTATTCTTGTTGTATTATCAAAGTTTTCTCTTTGACAAGTCATACGTTATATACTTGATAAACAGCTTGACATAAATAATAAAGGAATCTTAAATTAATTTGTTGTGCAGAAGCATTTCAAGGGAATTTTAGGTTAACTTTCAAGAATGATTACAAATCCAATATAAAAGGAACGTTTAACACTATTATAATCTCCAAAATTGATCACAAATGTCTTCTATGCTTAACATTGCGACATTTACCAAAAATATTTCACAACAGAAGTTATTGCAAAAAAAAATCGATAGATAAATTTAGCATCTAGCCCTCCTCTTTATAAGGGAGAACCCGTCATTTTGGAACAATGGAACTTCTGCATTTAATTTGGATTACAAATTTTCTATGATATATTATGCTTCGAGAAGGTAGAGGGAATAGTTACTTACGTTGTATACAGTTGGCATTGCTCAACCACTATTGCTATAAGTGACCATCCGTAGAAAAAAAAATTACTTTCTTCCTTCAGAAAGTTATATGTAAAATCTAGGAAAGGTAGTGAAGGTGAGGCAATTCGGTAACGTTTAAGACTGTGCCGTGTGTCATGGCAGACGAGAAAATTTAATCAATCTCATTGTATGGAACTTAAAGCGAAAATTTAAGAATTCTAAGATGGCAGGTACTGACCACTCTAAGAGGGCGTAGTAGATAAAATAAGCGCTGAATTCTAAACTTTATGAAAGCCAGTATAGAAAAACTACAAAACAACAATCCTTGTAATGTTATTTGCCAATTTATGACCAAAGATTTACTTACAATGATACATTTGTTGAGCGTAATCTATTGAACCGCAATTAAATGTATGAGATTTCGGCGTCAGAGATTGTTCTTCAGATAAACGGTATTAAAGAGAAAATTTTCCTCAGAAAGTAGACAAAAACTATTTACTAGGATTGCTGTGTTTTTTTTTTTTTGCAAATAGGCTTCGAGAAATCTACAATTCTCAACTGATGATTTTAGCTCTGAATTATGTATACCACGCATTCTTAAGGAGTTGTATGTGTGTGTTGAGGAGTATGAGCTGGTGTGTGAGTGTAGTGATTGTGTTTGTCAGGTTGTGCTGGAGAAGTACCGAGGCAGCACAGTACGGCCGCTCAACAGCCCAGGGGAGGAGCGAGCCAGCCCGGCGCTCTGGAACGACACGTGGTCTCCGTGGTGGGACGACGCCGAGCAGGAGGAAGACGTCGGCAGCGTCTGGGAGCAGGCATGGCGGGAACTGCCGCGTCCCTCGGCGTCCACAGCGTCTCTGCTCCTGCTGCTGCTGCTGTTAGCCGCGGCGGCAACGTTGGGCGCCAATCTGCTCGTCGCCAAGGCCCCGGTGCGACTGTACAAGCGTGCACTACACCACCTGCTGGCCGCCTGGCAGAGACGTGACGTCCCAGCTGACGACTCCAAGGAGAAGAAGCAATGAGCGCCCTGACTCGCCATCTTTATACCTTACCTTCTCCATCAGAGATGAGAGAAAAATACTGATGGAACATTAGCAGCCTATACTGAGCTCAAGATGACTGTTTTCTCACGTAACAACATGGCGGAGTGCAGTCAGCTGCTTCAGTAGGTGTATTGAGAAATGAGGTTTTGTTTTGGATAACCCGCAACCAAATTGGTTGATGCTATGCAAAAATAGACCATCCAACATTTGATAAAGTGGAACGTAAAACATTGTAACAACATATCTTTGTTACTTTGTTTATAATTATATTCTCATTTTCTAGTACTCTACTTTTGACTTTGGTTGCTTAGGTACTGAAGTTTCAATGTATAATATTTAAGGAGCTTGTTTTTGTATGTTCCTTACGTTTGTGGCTTGGATGCCTTTTGCATAACACCATTCAATTCTACAACTTTTATGTCACGTATCAATATGGTGGGCAGTATCCTTCCCCATCCATCTCAAGGACTCTCATAACTTGCCATAGAACATACGCCATGCTTAATCTGGATGTTTCTGTAATCTCTGCTTCTCCCCAACCGAAGGTCATCCAACAGTCGGCACAGACATTTATCTTGGCCGTGTTCGTACAATATCAGTATTGGCCACTTATTAGGTAGATCTTCAGAAATGTCATCACCTGGCGTATGATCTATTTTAGCATGTCATACGTATTATTACTGTATAAAAGTACAGAATGTGTTCCTTATTTGTATATCCATTCAACATTTCTATCACTTTGTCAATACATAGTAATGGACGTTCTTAAAGTTAAAGATTCTTTTGGGCAAGTCTGTGTCCAGTGTAGCTGATATCTTCTCAATGGTTGGCCCCTTTCTTGGAACGTCCGTCGTTGTGAGACCGGCACGTTATTGAAAGGTTGCCATAAGCAAGCTTACAACATCTAATTTGTCGCCAATATCAGGATGGCCGGACCAGGTCCTACCGAATTCCGGTTCTTTGTGTGACCACTGTGACACCTAGAATTGTACTGGTATTTACGAAATAGTAATTTAGTGTTGTACAGTTTAAATACTCTAATGTAAATAGTTTTTCTCAAGGTTTGTTACGTACTCTTATCTCAATAGTTTAACTTCCGAGATTTTCGTTTACCTACTCTAAATCTGGTATTTGACCATTTGTTTAACTAAACTTGCCAACTGAAACACGTCCTTTTTGTGGGTAACGTAACACACTTTAGACTGATAAACGTGCTTAAAGTACGGGATATTTATTTCCAGAAAAAACTAACATTAACTTATTGGCTTTTAATTTTATTTATTGTGGTGAAGAAATTTCAAAATCACATGTGAGATAAATGTATCTGGATACTGTTAAAGGTAATAGTAAATAATTGCAGAATAGGACGGAGATATTAATGTGAATTATTAGAGTGGTTAATTGTTCCTTCATATTGTACAGTAAAATTCTAATCTTTTGATCCTATTCACACCGTTTTACGGTACTTCAGTGAAATTCAAACATTTACTCAAATACATATTTGAATTTATACACATGTTTTAATTCAAATTATCTGTACTTATTATGAAAACCATTTTTAATATGGTAAGTATTTTAGCGTAGTTAACTTTGACTTCAAGTTACACACTCGCTACCCATGCTTCAAACACTGACAACAATTTATTATTGAGGGCTTTACTTCTCCCATACACACATCATTCTCTACTTAATTTGTCAATTTATAAACTGTTATAGTAAACACTATGATCGTGTAAACGAACACTTTAAGTTACCTAGACAGAAGTTACAAAGTCTTAGTGACTATATTATCTGCCTATATCATATCATTCCGTAAATTAAATAACACGTAGTTCGCTAGCCGATATAGGGCAACTATGTAACTGTAACACACTGCTTTACAGCGCAGGTGGTTTACGCAGCCCCCGTGAATTCAAAACTTCTTTACCCTTTATTATACGAAGTAATATGTAACAAATAATTTTCTAGGGTTTTCTTAGCTACAGCGACAGCGACAGCAAACAAAAAAAAAAAATTAAAAATTTAAAACACCTGTTAAAATGTCTATTTAAACTTTTTATGTGTCTTTGAATAATGCTTATACGGTAAATTATTAAGAATTGTCTTTTTAATAAAACGTTCGTTTCTATAAATGTCAATTTTGATAACGTATGACAGATGGATACATGCAGGGCACAAAGTTATTCCGAAAATGTGTTCAGTTTTGCCACTAATATTTTCGTGTAGTTTTTTTTTTTTAACAATAATAAACAAGCTGAAACTGAAAGGGATCACGTCAAAATTTAAGGAACATTTTGTCACTGTCAAATTAACTGGGGAACTGCCTGCTAGTAAATCAGTTACAAAGTAGCATATATACATTAAAATTTTGCTCATAGATACTTAAAGGGGGTTTTTTTTCCCGGTAATTCCTTTTGATTCGCCGGGTTTTAACTTCTGATTTAAACATGTTTTTTATCCAATCTTCAAAGTGTAGGTAAACACTGAGAGACTGTGCGCTCCACTTTAGTTTTCACACAGAATTTCACGATGAAAATATTAACACTTTTCTGTTTAAAATATCGTTCAAAATTAAGTAGAGAATAATGGGTACTGTGCAACAAGATTTCTTTTCTCCACATTACGTATCTTTTAAAGTAATTAAATAACTTTTTTTCCGTGTTTGCACAATGAAAATGTATGAAATCGCATATAACAAATTGAAATTTTTTTTCATGACTGCCTCAATGAATACAAAACCTTCAACATTATCTGTTCCTTGAAATGGTTTTTACGAAGCTCTAGTATGCGAGTGTAGGAGAACTTGTTTATGTCAAACAGTGTTTCAGGAATTTTGATGTCTTGTTTCGTATACTTGATAATCAAATCTGTGTGAGATTAGATAGTAAAATTGTTGACATCAGTGCAATACAATTTTCTTTGTTAGCTATTTAGGGTAAGAGAGACTTATGTTTTGGTGCCAAAGAATTTTTTTGTAAACTAAGAATACTAGTTTATTTTGTATGTTGTAGTAAAATGTAATGTATACCTTTTCTTTAGTTAAAATTTAACTATGGGAAGCGGGCCATAAGACAATATGGAAGCTTAATGTAAATTTTATACTGTGATAAATAAATCAATTTATATCAAATGAGTGACCAATTATTTTATTGTTGTGTTGCTATATAGCCGAAACCCTTAATATGCAACATCAAATGAACTGTCAATATGTCTTGTCTCATTTACACCAGCGATTTGTTTTACAAGCTGACTGCCATGTTTATTTCATCATAATCATAGAAAAGAAAAGTATAGATCATTTCAACTTTCTCTATATGTCATGCAATCAGCTGACGAAGTAATTTACACTAAAATTACTGTCAATTGCGTTATCGTGTGAGCTTAAACGACTTCCTAATAATTAAATCTGCCTAACATACAGAACCTAACGCCTACTTTTAATGTGTCATGGAATACATAAATTTTCAAGAAAACAGTAGAATAAAAATTTGCATGCCAATACTCTTCAGAAAAATAAAACAAAGTTTAACTTTGTACATGACAGCTGAAATCTTCTCATGAAATAGAGCTAGAGGAAATTGCAACCATTTCCTTATGCATATACATATATATATATATATATATATATATATATATATATATATATATATATATATATATATTTAAATAACAGTTACATTAATTTTATTTTATTCCTTTTTTAGTCGCACTTTACATATTCAACCACAGAACAGAAAGTCAGTTTCCCAAAATTTTCTAAATAATGGGCTGTATATTTTGCTTTACTATATCTCCACGTATAGTCCTTACATAGCCTATTTTCAAATGTAAGAGTTACGTAAATTTTCTTTACATCATTCATTACATGATGCCTTTAATATTATTTTAAAATATAAATGAAAATGTTTAGAATGAGCATCAGTCACTTGAAATACATTTAAAAGGTACTTTATGGTGTAAGAAACAATAATATTTAACTTATTTTAACAGCAAGTTTTCAATGTAATTTTAACAATACCAATAATATTTTCTCAGTACGGTACTAAAACATTGCAGCTGTACTATCTCCCGAAATTTGCCTTTAAACTTTAAGAAGAGGGGTTTTGTATTCCAATTGTACTACATTCCAAGTGATCTAAAGCTATCAACATAAAAAATAGCAAAAAATCTTTGCATTTTGTCTGAATTATGATTCTTGATAATGGTATTATTAGAATGCACAAATGAAAAGAGCTTTGAGGGACGTTTCATTATTTCTTTTTAGAAATATTTTGTTAACATTATCGGCATGGAATTTTGTGAGTGACTTAAAATGTACATGGTGTTTTTTTTACAGAATGCACAATAAAATTTTTAAATAACAGTTTAGTATTCCTTTTCTATACTATTGTACTACCATGTTAGGTAAAGAGGAAAATGTGTAGAGGATTGATTTAGTTTGCAAATATGTGTGACATGTTTGTGTGACTGAACTTGTATAGGCTATAGATGGAGAATATATAAGGTATGATAAAATAATAGTTGAAACAAAATATCATAAATTAAAATAATAACTGTTCTGCAGTACTGTAAAGTTGAAAATTAAAAATATTTTTTGGCAAACTTTAAAGACCTAAATTTCAGTTTCCATTTGATAAAGAAAATGTTCACTCAGCAAACAATCACCTTAACCAGTCAGTGTAATTAATCCCTTTTAAGCTGTACACTTACTTGGGAAGCAGTCCTTATACAATAGCACACTACATAATATTTTAATCAGACAATTCAATAACCCTTTCTTTATCCTGGACAATGCACATTTTTTATCCATCACCAGCAACAACAATTAGAATGTATACTTTTTTGTTTATTTCTTCCAAAAAGATTTTGTCCATAGACAAAGTATTGTCTCTCAAAGTTCAAGCCTGTCAACTTATCAACATTAAATTTAAATAATAAATATAAGATTTACCTATTTGTCTTCTCGTTCATAAAAATATCTAATTTAGTTCAAAAGAAAACAGGAAATATTTAACATTTATGTCAAATAAATCATTTTAAGCATATTAAAAAAAAGTAAACAATAAATAACAATATTAACATCTGT
Organism: Medauroidea extradentata; assembly: GCA_003012365.1. Taxonomy (NCBI): domain Eukaryota; kingdom Metazoa; phylum Arthropoda; class Insecta; order Phasmatodea; family Phasmatidae; genus Medauroidea; species Medauroidea extradentata. The sequence continues at coordinate 164,310 of PNEQ01114040.1, forward strand.
AGCATTCTTACAATACTAAACAAAAAAGTTGTTCTGAAATCACAATTTATTTCCGGTTAAACAATCTTAAACTACCCATTGCCGGACGACTGTGACAGTAAGACATTTTGAAAGGTAATTTTACTAAATATATATATATATATATATCTGATAAGTTACATTGTTCCACAATTTTATTAATTGTATCTTACAATCATAGAATATGAAAACACACTGCACTAATTTACGTCGTCATTTAACCACATTTAATGAAGTGAGAAACAATCATGACTATACATGCCGTACAAATTTTCCAGTTTTTCGAAGATGATAAAGTTGATCTCTCGAACATGACTGAATTGTACGACCAAAAAATTTAGGGAAATAATGAGCTAGCCTGGCGACGGGTGATTTTTTGTGTGAACTACACAGTAAAATCAATTTTGTAGTTTTACAAAAAAGTTTTTTTGGAAACCTGTTTTCAAGTAAGCTTCTTGTATCACTACAAAAATGATTTGTAAAATTTATAAAAAAAAAAAAACTTGTAAAAATGCTTAATTTTGAAATGATGTTTATATTATTTAGTTTTTATATGTGTTAAATCACAGCCTACAATATTGTTATACACTGTAAATTTTTTTCGGTTTGGTGTGTCAGTTGGTTTTAGTGGCGTACATAAAACTGTAAAGTGCAAATTTTGATGTTTTCGACTTATTACGCAAAAACTATAAGAGATACAAAATTTTCCTAAGAGAAAAATTTAATCACAGTTTATGTCTAAAATAAGAAAAAAAATGTGTGGTACAAATAAAAAAAAAAAAACGTTGAAAACTGAGGTTTATCGCGCCCTTAACGTCAGTTATCGGCTCTTAATACATCATTTTAAATAGCCGTAAAAACCTTTTTTCATCTCATCTCGCATGTCTTCGCATACCCTGGCATGACGAAGAGCTTTAAACGTTATTCAGGGATATCTTGTATACAGTAGTTGTATAAACACAGTGTTTTTGTGACACTAAGTGAGACTTTGAGGGATGATGGTATAGAGCAAAGGAATTATAATGAGACGAGGATAAGCGTGCCGAATATGTCTTGGTTAAACGGTAAGCACAGGGAAGCGAATTTTGAATAGTCTGTAATGATTTTATTGAAAAATTGTTTACTTCGTACCACGAGATGTTCTACATGTTGGCCCCAGCATTATTGCAAGCATGACAACCTCGCCTCATTTAACACGACTAAGCGGCACGTGATAGGTACAGGGTGTTTCAAATTCGTTTCCTCACGTTTTTCATCAATAACATTTAATTGAAACATTTCTATCCTACGTTCCGTATCTGACATTTACTATTTTCTTCTCCGTAATTCGTCAAAGTTTGACTTACCACAACGAAAATATTCTGTGTACGTATAGAAGTCTGAACTGACGTTTAGCGTTACATTGTCTTTACCACTAGCCTCCTCTTCTGCCACTTCTTGCAAAGCTATTCTCAGCTAAAACGACAGAGTTTTGTAACTCTGCTTGTCCCGTGTAGACACTGTATACTCACGGTTCTGGTATTGTTTTGTTTTTAGCAGTTCTATCGCTTCCAGCTGAATATATTATTTGTCCAACACCAGGGTGACAGTGGCTGTCACAGCTGTCATCTCAAGAGCATGATCGTTTGTCTCCAGCATTCCTAGGCGAAGTGTATCTTTATACGAATTTAACAGGAAAGTAATGTTTTACTACAGAAATTTTAAATTGTTGGTTAGGTTATTCTGACCGAAACCCACAGATATCTGTAGAACAAAATACAAATTGATACCCAGCTCCAGAGGCCACAAACAAAATATATCAGTTTGTAATTAGCTGTAAGCGTGAAAAGAAGGGACGCAATAAGTTCATATATTATTACTTTACTATATTACGTTAAGAAGTAATTAATATTAAATGTTTTAATTTAGAATTTCTTAACTAACGGTGGACTTACTGTAGTAAATATGCTGGTGTAATTAATACTGAATTTATCTAACTATAATTATTCATTTATTAAATATAATGCCGATATGGGTCAAACAAAACTTTTCATTAAACTTTATATTTGGTTAATACAGTTATGAGATTCCAAATACAGTAATACGATTATGAGTTTCTAAAACTTTCCTTTCCGTCAGTGATGGCCCATTTCCAACACCAATACATCTCTAACAGCTTCAGTGCATATAGCCGGTAGTTAAATCTGTAACTGCTTATGCAAAGCTAATAAAGGACATCAAACGGGCAGAAAGCCAAAGCACTTCACGGAACGGTGGGCAGAGTTTCTTCCCATTCCGGCGCAGACGTTTGATAAGTCAGATGAAAATAATGTAGCTGTGGTGTGAGGAAGTCAGGCCACTTATGACGTCAGACAAAAAAAAGAGTAAAATAAAACGTATAAACCTTCTCGCTAAAACCGTGCTTTGCAAATACTAAAAGATTTTTGGTCACGTGCATCATATTCCATGTTCGGAAAATTTCTAGCAGTCACTTTGCAGAAAACTCTCTTGTACACTAGTATTGTCTAAAGAATCTGCTAACAGTAAAATTAAATTGTCTTCACATAAACCCGAATTAATAGACCTACTTCTGCGGGCACATCAAGTATTGTTCTTAAAATTCCTATAAGACGTAACTTTATAAATTGTAGCTGCATGTTGTGTTGACATCAAACACAGAACTTCCTCTCTCTCTCTCTCTCTCTCTCTCTCTCTCTCTCTCTCTCTCTCTCTATATATATATATATATATATATATATATATATATATATATATATATACATATATATGCACCTATGTAACATATATAAATACATACATGCATATAACATTTTATTACTTGAGAGTTCTTCATCAAAGCTTTGATTTCTTAATGTTTCAGTAGTGAAGGTGTATCGTATTGCAAGAGAGGTCTCCCTGTACAAAATTTTTTGGGAATAATAAATTGATTCAAACGAAATTGTACACCACTAACCAAACTTTCGTTTACGAAGTGTTATAAGTTGAATTTCTACCATTTTGGAAGATGGTAAAATAAGTAATAGAATAATGTTATGTTATATTTGGGAAGCTATTAGACTAAACCGTTCAAAGTTACCTATACATATTTTGGCAGGTAATCTTTCAAGCTTAAATTTAAGAAGGCCTAAGGAATTTTGTTATAGATCTGCATTTTTAAAGATATTCCTTAATAAAGAAATAATACTTAATGTTATTTGTTTGAAAATGTTATCTGCCCAAACCAAATTGGAATTTTTATATTCCATAATATAATAATGGACATTGCAAAGGTAAAGTGATGCAAGTCTGCCATTTTCTATGACAACGCAAATTAAGAACATAAAAAACAGAAACTTTTGCGCCAATTAAAATGTTTTCCGAGTTCACTACACGCATAATGTGCTGACATCTTGGAATGGAACGCAACATAAATATTTCAATTATATACTATTTCCAGTACTTTCGACTGGTCCAGATAAAATTATATATATTGACAACTTATCATCGTAACTTTGATCTTGTACGGCTTAGTGTAGTAGGGCTGCATTTTGTAATATGTTTCAAATGCAGCTGTTTGACAGGGTGTAAAATATGTGCACTATCCAGTTAATTTAGCAAAGACTTTCGCATTATGAGTGAAGAGAAAATTACAAATTTCATCATAGTGCACGGACTGGGCTACGAACGGAACAAATACTAAAAAGCACGGACGCAAGGATTTATTTCATACATCATAGAGATGATTTCAACTGTTGTAAGTTCATAAATTAATATTCTGGATTACAGCATCATATTCATGGCTCAATAGCTTTCACGTCCTAAATTCCTGTAAGCCAGAATGTAAAGTAATTATTTTTACCATAAAATCGTCGAAATTTCTCGACTCTGGCTATAATCCCATTGCTATTCATTGACAAGGTAACAGCAAATTTTCCACGTATTCGACGAAAAACAAAATTATAAAAAAAAATGAATGAAGCCGATAAATGAAAAAAATTATTTTACTTCATCTGCTTTTGAATACTGTTTGACATTTCCAATTTCTATACGGAAACGTAAAAGGTACATACGTAAATTAATTTTAACGAATGTTTTAAGGTGATATTCATTAATTTGCATTTTAAATTTACTTTCCCTTATTTGTAATGTAAAATTATGACACTGGACACAAAAACATTCATGCACACTTCACTAAAAACTTCACGAATACGTAAGGGAAAAATCGTTGTACGACACACGTTGAACTTTCTGCGGACCACACACACGTTAGTTCAGAGGAAGATTAGAGACGGAACGAGACACCATGATAAATACACACAAGAGTAACGTATGTTGAATAGTATAATGTCTTGCTCTTAGTGATAGTGGTTAGCACATTGAGCCACTTATGCCGGGTGAAATTGAACACACACACGCACCACACAGTGGTAACAATTGCTGTTACAAGCTATACAAATAGGTATCCAACTTTATTCAAGCGGATTGATTCAGCAAGTAGTAAGTAAATGGGCTTTACGTCTCGTCGTCAGCGAGGTCATTAGAGACGGTGATACACAACTTGGTACAATGGCAGGAGTTGGAAGAGGAGTCGGCCATGGCCTTTGTTAAGAATCCTCCCAACATTCGCCTGTATTGGTTTCAGGAAACCATGGAAAACCGAAGTCAGGATGACCGGAGCCGAGGATGTAACCCGGGTCCTTCCGAATGTGATACCAACGCGTTATCGTTGCGCCACCTAGCTCGGTTGTGATTTAACTGATTAAATGGTTCCCCACTTTTTTTGACAGACACGTTGATAAGTAAATTTTTCGTATAAATTATTTAATTATTGGTTTCCAATTCCCGCTTTTCAATTTTTTTTCCACTGAATTAGGTTAGAAATAGCAGTAAAAAATCTTGGTACAGATGCTTTAAAATGTTCTTATTTTATTGACATGAAATTTTACCTCACTGTGTGAGAGGTATTCCCTTAATGGCAACATAAATTCTCTATAGATTTGCCAGGCAATTTTCTGCAATTGTTTGGGAATATCTACTTTACTTACGTAAATTTGCTACACTCGTTTAGGCGACTATGTTATTATTTTTTTCAATATTTTCTATAGGTAAAATTTTTTTCGTCGTATTAGACACGTCTTACTAACGTCACAGTAGATCTACAGTTTATCGATAGACAACAGTTTATTAGAAAACTGCTCAGGAATAGCAGTCTAAGAATGCCACAGGTGTGTAGACCCATTCCAGGTCCTTCAGTAGTCTTAAGGCCAGCATGATCTTTCATTTATTTCAAACAACTGCAAACAACTCAAATATTTTTTAACCAAATGCTTTGAAAAAAAATTGAGACTGTGTACAGTCATACTATACACAATTTTGCCAGAGCGTTTTTTTAATAATGTACCGTTTGCTAGCAAAAAATTATTTTGCTTCATTTTGACTTATTTTCACAACAAAATATATTATATTTCAGGGAAAATAATTTAAAAATACGTTTCGTGTATTACAACAGAAAAATTAAGATACAAACGATGATATATAGTCTACGTGTCTGTAAGAATGAATTTTCGATACAGGGTATTCATTTGCGTTAAAAAAAATATTTTAGAAACCTCTGCAAAACTAAAGAGCGAGGCCTTAATGTCTCTTTTACGTTGTCCAACACGGCGAAAATGGGTGTTTTAGGTCCTTTTTAGGTATGAAAGTGTCTGTGTAAAATCTTCAAAAAGTTATAAGCATGTACAAGACACCTATATTTTAATATTTTATCATAGAATTACAGAGGCATCACTGAATATCTCAATCAAGCATGTTATCGGCGCGAAGACTGCATATGAGATTCGTGACTCGCGCCTACACTAGAGGCTATAATGAAGTGTGGTAAGCGTACCGTGTCGTCATTACCTCTTTCGCATATCTAGACCTCGAACAAGCTAATTACGTACGCCTTAACGCCGACATATATGGTTGGTGTTGTACGCTAAAAAAATTGTGTTTAAATAAATGAAATAAACAATAGAAACTACCCAAAAGATAACTTAGAGAACCAATTAAAGTATCCTTTATACACAACATATTTTGGAATAATGAAACTTCTGCATTTAAATTGGCCTACCAGTTTTCTATACTGTTTTAAGCTTCCTGAAGGCAAAGGGAATACTTTCTTACATTGTATACAGTTGACATTGCTTGACTATTATTACTTATCCTATGCATGTGACCATCAGTAGAAAATAATGACTTCCTTCCTTCAGAACGTCGCTAGTAAAAACTAATAACAGAATATGTGCCATGTCAGAAGAGAAATTTGGATGAATCTCATTGTATGGAACTTAAAGGGACAATTTAGGAATACGAATATGGCAGTTACTGATCCCCCTTAAACAGGGTGTATACGTCTACACTGTCTAGGAAAAGAGTTACACGTTGTGTCCACATCTATGGGTGTCGTTCTTCGAGCACAACACTGCCGAGTGTCACTTGTCGACCACACCTCAGCCTGTAGTCTTCTGTCGACAATACCTCGGCTGGGCATTTGTCGTCTACAGCAGATTAACGGGACACGTTGGGAGCAGCGACAGCCAGCAGCGCGGAATGTAGGCACATCTCAGGGTCGAGCGGTAATGCCAACACTGCGTTGACCAGAGAAGAGACGAGTGTCGTCCGGCAAGGACGGGTGCGTTGGAAAACCTCGTCGACCAAGGTTGCGGGAGATTCTCAGGCGAGAGCAAGACACCATTCATGTCGCAGTTCTTGTCTCTCCTCAGCAGCCGGACATCCTCCTTCTGGAACGCTGGTTCTTCCCACGTATCGTGGGTCACGTCCATTTGCTCCACAATGCCAGCGCGGTATTTCTCCAAACTTTCCTGCAATTCAAGAACACTGTTATCAACATTTAGTATAAGGAAATACTGGACAGCTATACATGCACCACGATTACTACCATTAATACTATGCTCTTTAGTTTATACTGTTCTTGCAATAGTATATATTTTTTAAAACTTAAACGAGAGCAGATATGAAAGATCTGTCTGGCAATTTTGTTCGATATGGGTTTTGCCGCGATAGCTATTTTTTTTTTTTCAAAACAACAAATTATTGTTTATATATCATTGACTAAAAAGTAAATGAACCATATTTTCGTTAATTACATAATTAGGCAAAACCGCAGTATTTACTGATAGAAAAAATCAGCCAACATGGAGAAGAAGATTTTAAACAAAACTGCCAGACATTTTTTAAATATCTGCACTCGTTTAGGCGTAAAACATATATGTATGTATATATATAGAAACTAAAGAGCATGGCCGTAACTAGGAATATTTTGGCCCTGAGGGGTAACCTTGTCTCGCTCAATATTTTTGTACCTATGTCGTTTAGTTAAGAGAGCTTCAAACGATAACTACTTGGATCAAAATACTTTTTTGTACACTCGGTTACAATAAGGATTTTTTCCTATTTAAATTATATTTTTATTTAAAAGAACGTTTAACTTAATGAACATCGGTACCATTTTTCATTTATTTGCGTCTGTATAGCTCGAGAAAAACGCAAATAAAAAGAGCAGCCTTTTTCAGCTCGGTAAAAACGTGAACTGCATTGCTGATCTTACTGTGACGTCACCATGCTGTACATTTTATTGTATACACAACACAAACTACAGCAATGTACGTTAAGGTCGCGAAATTGCGTTTAATAAAGTAGTTTATGTGGTAAAAACGGGCGTGGCTGGAACTGCGAAGAGTGTATATGTGTATAGTAGTTTATTAACGCAGCAATAAAATGCAATATATTCCTAGTAAAATATTTACAGTATCGCCGTCTAACAAATGAAGATGAACTGTGTGGTTAAAGCTATAAAAAGATACACAAGAGACTGCTATTAGCAACAAAAATGCAGTTTACGTATGTAATGACAATTTATATTATCTATTGTGTACAATACAACACGGTTAGCATAAAGTAAATACATTCTTAAGTTAAAACTTTCAGTCGATATTTAGCAGTTTGCGATGAAATGTCTACAGCTGTAGTCTTTTTAGCTGTTCTATTGGTTTTGTCAACGTCATTAGCCAATAGTCGAGTTAAAGGCATCCGTGATTGGCCGATAATTCTAATCATGGGCAGGGACTTGCGAAACTCGCCCAGAGATGGCAGCTCAACAGACTGCAACTCTCACGGCCGTTCACGAGGAACGAAAAATATTTTCAGAGCAAACATTTTCTTTTAATTAAAAAAAAATATTTGATGTATTATTACCTCGACTAGCGCAACCAAGACGCTCGATCACCAGTCTGTGCCAGATTTCGGTAAACGCATTCAAGCTATTGGCTCGAGGTTCACTTTTCGGACGCATGCGAACTTCATTCGGCTGAATTTTTGAACGTAATCTTACAGTTCTAGAGCGGATCTGATACATTAAATGGGACTTGTATTATTACTTGTATTATTATCACTCCGGAATTTTTATTAAATTGACATAAACTCAAACCTATCACAAAAAACGTCGCAGTTTGTGGGAACTACTAAAACCTTGCTGTCTTCACTCTTTTAAAATCAACACCAGTGAAATCTTCATTTTCGGTAGCTAAAAAATTTGCTATAATTCATGCATTAACAACGAGCGAATTTCCCGAACTAGCATTAAGTAACCGGATTCACTAAATTTTATCAGCTCTTTAAAACTCAGTGAAATTTTCAATACACACAATTCCTGGTGGGCGGTGGCTAACCAAAACAAGTACGGCTATGTCAAACATGTGTTAGCCAATAAGAACGCGTTTTCAATGTTAACGGCGGCGCTTAAAAATATGGCATTTTTAATGTTCGATAATTTGAAAACTAAAATGCTCACGGAACTATAACTTTGCCTGGTCGCACTCAGTGCCGACAGAATCCGAAAGAGTTATGTAAATATTAAATAATTTTTTCTAGTCATCTTCCTTTTTATCTACTTATTTCAAATTCAATTTAAATTTCAATTCGTGATTGTGAAGCAGACCACAATATATCACTGGTATATAACTCGTCATCTTAATATATAAAATGAAGTGTCCTGACACACTCACTCACTCACCCACTCACTCACTCAATCACTCATCAACGCACAGCCCAAACCGCTGAACCTAGAACCATGAAATTTTGAGGGAAGCTTCCCCTTGCCCCGTAGGCACCCGCTAAGAAAGAATTTTTTCGAAAATCGATAATTAAGGTGGTGAAAAGGGGTGAAATGTGTTTTAAAAGAATCCTTGATATCTCATTAACAAGGAATGCTATCATATATTCCTTATTTTCATAATATTGCACAAAGAAATGCGTATTCGCAAATATTTCGATTTTGTGAAATTCGAAAATTAAGGGGGTGAAAAGCCGTAAAATGTGATTTTCATTAATCCGTGATTTCTCCTAAACCATTTAAGATAGTATGGTGATTTTGTTTTTAAAATGATGCTTATGTAAATATCTAAAAAGTTATTTTTACAATTTTTCGAAATTCGTCCTTGAAAGCTCTTAATAAAATAAAACGTGTTTTTTAAATTAATCCCACTTATCTCCTAAGCAAGTGGAAATATTGAAATGGTTTTTGCTTTAAAATAAATCTTACGTAAATAAAAAAAAAGTAATTTCAGGATTTTTCGAAATTCGTCCTTGAAAGTTGTTAAAAAAATAAAATGTGATTTCAAATAATCATCTGTGCCGCTTATACCCGTTGAGATATCGAGATGATTTTTTGATAAGAATGAAGCTTATGTAAATATCTACAAATAAAATTCAGGTTTTTATGATATTCGAAAATTAATTAGGTGAAAAGCAGTAAAATTTTACAGTCTCCCGAAAAAAGAGAATGATCACGGAGAAATAATACAACCGTCGTTTCTTTTTGCCAACCTACTCATAAATAAAACCTCTTTGGACTGTAGCCTATACACCCGAAAGAATTATCACCAAATATTGCACACGGACAATATAGGTAACTCATAAGAAAAACACGAGACGTTTTATTTGGTTGCAGCACACGCCGACAGGAGCGCTGTTCCTTCTGCAGTAGCACATTGCTCTTTGGGTAGTTCAAGGTTTATATAAAACATTCTTCTATGACCCTGATATATATGTTATGCATAAATTGAAATGTTATCGTGATTTTAGACTATAGACCACGGTCGTAGAAGAACAGGTCTGGGCACTCGCCTATCTAACAATGTATTTTGCTTGACCCCCTTGTTGTTTGGCTGTAGTTCGTCAAGTTACCGAGAATGTCGTCATTTTTGGCGCTGTTTTCCGGGCGGTCGGACTAAAACTCCGTTCACTTTTTTCCATTGTTAAATTTATAAAGTAAATAAAGATTGCTGGAGCCTTTTCATAAATTTGTGAGCGAAGAAAGTATTTCATACATTGATAAAAAATACGTTCTGATAAATTGTTTACCTTAGCGGAAAGGAAGTGGGCGGAGTTTAGTCCGACCGCCATAACATCAGCGCTAATAAAAGACAATATTCTCGGTAACTTGGTGAACTACAGCCAAACAACAAGGGGTCAAATATCCAGGCGAGTGTCCAGACTTGTTCTTCTACGGCCGTGCTATAGACATAGTACTTGGTTTGATATTATTTTCATAAGTTAACATTTAAAAAATTAATAAACACTTTCTCATACCATTAACCTACGAGAAATTCAGTGTGTAAATTTATAAACACCATAGAAATTAGAGACATACGAATGTGAAATTTGCTGGTGTTTCCAGCACACGCCGTCGGTAACACGTTATTTGTTATCACGGCCTGTCTTTAACCATTCACTCAGGTATTGTATAAAGTTTGTGGTGTGGGAGGAGTTTGGTTACGGGTTCGTATCCCGTGCAAGACTTTGCGATTGGAATTACTATGACATCATGCGAGAATATTTCGCGCGCTCTTTACACTGAGCTAAGACAATTTATAGTTCACTGTTATTGAGTACGCTAGCTGTTAAATGCCTTCATCACATATTTTATCCAGAGTTACTGTTTACATTACATAATTTCACGCGAGCAAAGCCGCAGTCGGCCAGCTAGTTAAGATATATATATACATTAACACACATGTTTGCAATACATAACAATACAGATGATACGGCATGGTTACTTTTACTTTGCTGAGCACCCACGTTTCTAAAACACATTTCCTTATAGTTTGATGGCAACGCATTAAATAATTTTGCAGCTGAAAAATATAAAGACAAGTTGACTGAATTGTCTGGTATTATATTTATGGATATCCTTCCTTTTTTTTTTTTTTTTTGCAAAATCTTGAAAATTGTCGGCTAAAAACCGAGAGTAGAATAACAATATTCACTAACGAAAATGCTACAAAAGTAACATTTTGAGTAGGACAAAGTTACTTCATAAAGAGCCAAAGGAACCCCGCTACGATTATATATTGTAGAAAGGACTTGGTAGATCAATTATGATAGAAATCCCTGTCTGGAAAGTTCTGTTACAATGTTGTATAGGTAAAAGTACTACTGATTCACCTTGCTGCACTGTAGATGCTGAATGTGGCAACCTTGTTCATTGCACGATGTGTACCTACGACACATGTTTTCATACATATCCTTTAAAATACCTGGTGTTTGCTGAACAGTCATTACTACAGCCATAACTATTGCAAAGGAGATCTCCATCCGACTTCGCAGGCGTCTCATAAACAGATCATTTCCGGACAGGAGTTACACATAAAAACTTAAAATTCACCTCTAAAATACGAAATCGTTTCTGGTATTTAATCTGAGTCAACCTGTACAGCGAAAATATTGGCGAGAGTGCGATTGGTGACAGGATGTTCTGTAGTTCGACCGACATACTTCGGAGGCTTGATTCTCAGATCACTGGGGACAAAAACGTAATATAAAAATAGGCTACGCTGCTCCATTAACGAGTTATAGTGACAAACTTCCGGGGAACACAGACAGACGCAGGGGAGAAACTCGTGCATTTCTGTGACGACAGCAAAAGTGAAAGACGCGCGCAGTTGACACAGTGTCCCATTCAACCACATGCAGGCTACAACGCTGGGAGGTCAGCATGACCACTCAGTGTTGGTGTTAGGAGGCGAGGAGTTGTACACAATGTTACAAAGTTTAGCCGGGGAAGAGGAAGATAAATAAACTAGAGATGAAAGGTAACAGCGCTTAATAGTTACAGTAGATACAAGCTCCTCAAAAGTGCTAAAAATTACTTTTTCACGTTGCTGTAGCTCAGAAAATACCAACTGTAATCGGTAAACAAAACCATAGATACCTGCATTTGACTTTACCACACACTTTCCACAAATAAAATAACAGGGTCATCGCTTAAAGTCCTGTTTAAACAGTTTCTCCCGAAACACTGTACGCTAGTTTAGTTCTTCGTGCCCAGAAGCGGTGAGGTGTTTGGGACGTGTTATATTCGACATATCGCCTTACCCGTTTCCGTGCCTCGAACGTAAAAAAAAATAGCTTCCACTAACTCTTAAGTACTGACCAATATCTTCACTGACGTACCTGCAGGCTACGTAGCACGCGGGGCATTCTGTGCGCCAGGTTGTCTATCTCGCAGGGGTCGCCACGCACGTTGAAGAGGCATGGCGCGACCATTGGTTCGCAAGGTGCCACCGCCCTCCTAACAGGCCACCTGCAGCGCAAATGCGCCCGCTGCCTCAGTCTTGCCACCGTCGAGTGAGTAAGCTCTTTCCAACGGCTAGCTGCTGCCAACTTAACTACAACCAGGGCGTTTGGGTTTCTACACTATCGACATGGCTTAAGAAAGAGCAATAGTGACCATCTCAAAATTTTGTTTATTGTGTAATAACTTGTCTTCTGGGTAAATTTTTAGAACTTTAACCTAACAACGGAATATAATACATATTAATAAAATTTTAGAAACCATAATTTTTTTTTTCTGTTACGGTTTTTACGGATTGAACTCCAAATAAGAAAGTGATAAGAATTTTCTAACTGCTATTCGATCTGTAACAACAGGAACGACAAAAATATATTTATGGTGTCTAAAATTCTATCAGAATATAATATATTCCAGAGTTAGGGCAAAGTTCCAAAAATGTTCCCAAAAGAAAAGTTATGAAACAGAATACCAAAATTCAAGGTGGTGACTATCACTCACTCTTAATAGTTATCACGTGAGATAAAATCATAATTTTATATTTTTACTAAGAGTGTTAGTTTTGTAGACGTTACTTATAAGTATAGTTTCTTCTTAAAAATAATTTAAGCCCTCATAGTTTTCGCATATTGGCGCACCAAAAGTCAAATATTTCATCTTACTCTACCATGAAAATAGTGAAAACCAACTGACTTACATAAATTGAATAATTTATATTTAACTAACATCCCATTAGCTGCGCAATATAACATTTGGAATCCCATAAGGTAGTATCTTTTAAAGCACAGGAAATAAGTTACAAATTCAGTAATTTTTAAAAACAACAAAATTGTTCACTGGGTGTTTTATTTATGGTTTGTTACATATCTCACGGCATGTAATTTCACTGTGAATTATTTCAGTCAAGTAAGTTAATTGATTTGCACTATTTGCACAGTAGTGCAAAAATAAATTTTGAATTTTACTCATTGGCACGAGAAAACTATGACAGCTAAAATGTTTCGTAACAGGAACTGTACTCAAAAGTACCGTCTTAAAAAATAATACTATTTAATGGACATATAAAACTGTGATTTTATTGCACTTGAACACTCTAAAGGAAGAGTCTTACCCCTACTCTTAAATTTTACATTTACGAATCATAACGCAATTTCCATTGAATATTATTACGCTTTCACATTAATTCAAAATATTTATGTTTTAATCACCATTTTTATGTACACAATATCTAGCGGCTCAGTAACTGGCAGCATGTATTAATGGTTTAAAAAATATATTTTACTGATAAGATGTTATTGATTCGTGCGTTTAACAGAAATGATGAATGTTTACTAAAAACTATATCTACAGAAGTTATATAATAGTACTTGAGAGAAGCGAAGAGTTAGAAATATTCAAACATGACTTTTTTGCAATACGTTTAGTCTGCTTGAAATAAATGATTTTTTTTAAATTGTTAGCAATGTTTCCTATATATACTTCTCTATCAGGAAATTAAAAAAAAAAATAGAACTAAAATCGTGGCTGTCTCAGAGAAAAGCATTAAAAATAATTAAATAGTGCATATAATTTCAAAGACCATATTTATTCACACAAATATTATACGTGAACGTAACTAACATGTTACGTCACCACTAAAAATAATTATGTCACCAGAATTGCGTGATATTTTTGTGGGTACGTTCCATACGATTCTCTTATATTACAGTTTTAAAATCTCGAGACAAAGATTGAATTGAAGTAACGGTAAACACCTTAACACACGTTAAACAACAGTCGTATTTCTCAAAAGTTAATGTTCGCAACTGTCAGGATTTTAAAGGAAATTTGAAAAATTAACTTTAAGTTAGTGTCCAAATTAAGTTTTTGTAAATAGTGTGAATATATATTTGAATTTAAAGGTTTATATTTGTGAATACAAATATTTGTAGAAAGCAGCGATTCAAATTGTCAAGCGTACCTTTCATATCATCTCAATAAACCATAAAATATCACGATGTTGATTTACAATAATACCTTTCCCGTGGCAGGACAGCTTGGAACACGCAGTCTCTTGGCTTGTCTGGCGAGGGTTGGCAACACTAGCTATAGCCGTGGCAGCTTGTGACGTCAGCACTTCTGTCATGTTGTACGGAGGATCGTATTTTCCCGGAGTAGTGGACCAGTACTCTGCCTCGTCTATTAGTGAAGTTCCTGCTAGAAGTGACGAGCAATTTACGCACTTTCTTTATTTATAACATTGTTTAATTTTTTTTTAAATGTTCAGTTACAAATTATCTAACTCACCACTGACATAGTGTGCAAGCATTCAGACGGATCAAATTTTACTGTAGGACTTGGCGCAATGACCATTGCATTTCATTAACTAGTAAAAACGAAGCAAATTTCAGTGCAATATTATATCTTAGTTTCGTAAATACCAGGTTAATGTATATCGATATACGTCAGACACACAAGGCTGTATATAGCTGGAGGTTTTCAAAACATTGTTTCTGAAGTGGATATAAACAGTGAAATTCTGTCTGTCTTTAGTATTTTTTTTTTGTGCATGGGCACATGGGACGCACGTGAAACAGTAATGTAATAAACGTTTCCGACATATAGCGACGCACTGCGGTCGCCTGGTGAGACTTGAGCTAAGCTTCAACATTTTTGAGTAAAGCAACTTTTTACGAAGGTATTTAATCTGTCCCAATACACATTTTATTTCCTTGTAAGCATAGATTTAATTTATAGACGAGAAATAAATTCGACCACGGCTTGAAGTTGTGCTAATACTATCTAGTTGAAAGTATAAAATGTTAGTATTCTTAATAATACGGTTAAATTTATGAGCATCAATGCTTAATACCAGTAATTACAATAATTTACGTCATGTCACAGTAGCAAAATTCGCTCATTTGTACTTATGAATCTATACTTTTCTTTATTTTACTTTACAGTTGAATGCCGTTAGAACCTTTAAACTAAAAGAACACATAAACATGTTAGTCAAATTGGCCGGTATTTTTTTTAAGCTTGACGAAGTATAGCATCGTGTGGCACGTAATATTGTGCTAAAACGTTCTCATTCTTACTAACAAAACAATTAGGTTTCTTGAGCTTCTTAGTCAACTGTGGAACAAAAAGTAAAGGAAGCACCACATCATCTTCCTGTGACTAAATACATACGACCTAATATGCTGTACAGCAAACGTTTGTCTTTAAAAGAATTTCCTAAGAAAACTAATGAAGGTAATTAAAATAAAAAAGTAGCATTGAAATTTCATGTTAGGAATTGTTTGCTAATTTTATCAATTTTTGAAATACAAACATATTTTGTTACTGATTTTTGTATATGTCAGGCAGTAGTATGTGACATAAAGTTTCAGTGTGAACTTTATTTAATTATGTTTATTAGATAAGCGGTTTATAAGAACAAACACCAAGCAAGTCTTGTCAGTGAAAGGCTATTACAGGAAAAATGGCTGGGTATAATTTTTTTGAAAGAGGAAAGTTTACTCCCAAGTAACGTCTAGAAAACGAACACTATTTCGTACAAATATAAAATTAAGATTTTTCCCCAAGTGAACGCCCTTAAGAGCGCCGCCTATCACGCTTTTCAAATGCGTTCTAATTTATAGGTGATAAGTTTTAAAACATAAATATTTTACATGTATCCATTGTGCCAATACACGATAAAAAACCTACTTAGGATAGGACGGAATGGCATTATTAAGACGTCATGTTAATTAAAATCTCTATACCTAAAAGCGGCTTTTTTCAGACAACTGTACTTCAAAATATACTAATTGGAAGTACACGAAACACATAGAGAAATGCGTGCGCTGAAATTTGGTACAGAATTTCAACCAATAAAATTATATGGTCTCCGCTTGGAGTCTCGAACTGAAAATGGATCGGCGGGAATCTTGCACGCTAGTTCAGCGCTTGGCTAGTTGCGACTATGCGACATTTGATACGCGCTTCAGTGTCGCCCTTATAGCTCCGCCGCTTTTCAGGCTCTAACACGCAGGTCGGCGGAGCCCTTATTGTTGACAGGTAAAAAAAAATATTACTTTGTATTTTTGCTGAACATGTATTAATTTATAAACAACACATCTAATGACATTTATGTACAATTAAATTAATTATACAATATTTTTGTGTAGTGACATATTAAACATTTTACTAATTTGGAACTTATCTGTATTAAAAGCCAACACATTTTATGATAAAATGTTATTGAAGGAGAAAAAGATTATATTAATTATTTATTTCATGTAATCACGTCTGTCTCTCAAGGAAATCATTATTTATTAACAATTGAAATAAATTAATAAATAAACTGCCGTTATTTTTACATTTTCCGAAGAATGTGAAATAATTTTAAAGGCGTAGTGCTATAGTTTTAACTAAACATAAAGCTTTATTTTTATGCCTTGTGATTTGCGCATGTGTTTTTAGTTTCAAAAACCCTTATATGTTTATATTTTGACTTTGACGTGTTATTTTCCCAAAATACACATCAAAATTATGATATGAAAAGTGTTATTAGATGTACTTTAATGTATACAAGTTTAACAGCAATCTGTACGATTAAACAAATTATATTTATTGGTTGGAGATTTAATTTAAGCAACTTGCATGCTTTGTTTTGATGTATTTGCACTTTTAGGAAAATACACGTAGTTCTTATATTTACTGTATAGTACAGGGACGGCCAACCCTAGGCCCGCGGGCCAAAAACTGGCCCGCCATGGTTTTTTGAATGGCCCATCAATAGCTGAATGATTTGCTATATTCTTTAATAATTAAAAATTACTTAAACTGGAAATCAAAATAATAATTCTATTATAATTTCATATTTTGCAATGCTCATTTTCGAAATACTGTGTACATAGAGCAGTGTTCGAACTTCAAGAGGATATAAGAATGTACGACTGTGTTATCTTCCGCAAAGGCGATCTATTTGTCTTGCGGCAATGCGTATCTATTTTTATGTGGTCAGGCAGGGTGGCAGGGAGGTGTGTGTATGTGCGCGAGCAGGTGTACGGGCTCGAGTTCATGGCTGGAGGAGGGGTAGTTTACGATATCGTGTCGCAACTCGCAGTTGGATGACTACCTTGTCGCAGTTGTTTGTCAGTAAACTGTTGATACGTATCACAT
>PNEQ01114040.1:182185-204427 GCA_003012365.1 Medauroidea extradentata
GCAAAAAGGAAAAGTGATGAAGTCCGATCGTTCAATGAAGAATGGGAAGAAGAATTTCTTTTTACTATTGGTAAGTCATCGAAACCAATATGTCTTATCTGTAATTTAACAGTCGCAGTGCCAAAGAAATACAACATTGAAAGGCATTTCAAACAGAACCACGCTACATTCAACACATCGTACGCTCGCGGCTCTGCATTAAGAATGGACTATATTTCGATAAAAAAAAAAGAGGAAGCTTAGTTGTCAGCAGAACTTGTTTGTTAAGAAATGTGAATCAATGAATAACATGCTCCGTGCATCATATGAAATATCGCTTTTACTCGCGCGCAGGAAGAAACCTTTCGCAGATGGTGAAGTAATTAAAGAAAGTCTTTCTATATTTGCCGAGCACACAGGAGACCCGAATATACGTAAAATGGAGGCAATATTTCTCTTTCTCGAAATACGGTAATGAGACGCATTGAAGAAATGGCAGATGATATGTCGGGACAAATACGTTATTCAACTGCAAGTTCCAAGTATTTTCCACTTGCAATAGATGAGAGTTGTGATGTTACAGATAATGCTCAGTTTCTTGTGTTTGTGAGGTGCATAAACGACAATTTTGACGTATTTCAAGAACTTCTAGGGCTGTGTCAGCTATCAACGAATACAACTGGAAGGGTTATTTTTGAAGCATTGAAGAATTGTATTGAAGAATGTGACACTAGCGTTAGGCCTAAGCTAGAGTGGGCTAAACTTGACAGTATTTGTACCGATGGTGCCCCATGTATGGTAGGGAAGAGAAAAGGTTGCGTTTCATTACTCGAAGAGTATTTACAGCGAAAATTAAGTAAATACAGTGGTTTTACTCTTATTCACTTAAAATACAAATCAGCTGTGCAATCTTTGCACGAGTCATTTGAAAAACGGTTTTCTTCTTTTGAATATGAGATATGTAACATTAATTTGTTTATAAATCCCTTTCTTGTTTCAGAGGTTGAATTAAATAAGTATAGTCCTCCGGTACAAATGGAAATTCTAGAAATTCAAAACCATTCGGGGCTCTGCTCTAAGTTTAAAGAACTTTGTGAGTCACCGACCACTCCAAGCTTAGTTCAGTTCTGGAAATATGTTCCTAAAGAACAGTTCCCCAAACTTCTCGATTTTTCTTTAAGGTACATTTGTAGATTTGGCTCAACATATATCTGTGAACAAATATTTATCTTCCATGAATGCCATAAAAAACAAATTTCGTTCAAACATAACAGACAAACACCTTGCCGATATGCTCATTTTAAGTACGTGGAATATATCACCCAAAATTGATACATTGATAAGTGGGAAGCAGGTTCAAAAATCCCATTAGAATCCTTCGAAATCATTGTTTCTTAAAAATAGCATGCACATGTGCAAGTTAATATTGTAAATCTGAACTCAATGTTATCGATTTCTGAACATCATATATTTTTTTTAACAATATTTTATAAAATGTGATGTGTATTATGTGTGTTTACTATTGTAAATCTGAACTTAATGTGTTTACAATTTGTGTGTGAGCATTATTGTCATTTTTCTATCATTGTTCGTGTTTAAACTATAAAATGGTAGTTTCGTTTAGTAATAATATACAGTTTATAAAACAAGTGTTTGTTTTACATAATTTTTGAGCACATGACAGAAAGTTAATGTGATATGGTGGCCCGTGACATGATTTGGGCCAAATTTTTAGCCATAGCTTCAAAAAGGTTGGCCGTCCCTGGTATAGTAACTGTTAATACATTTTCAAAACTTCTTTTCACGTTATAGTTTTCTTGCAAGTTACGTCTGAACCGTTCTGTCGCTTAGAAAGTACTTTTGAGTTACCCTTTTCAGTACCATTGTCTTTTTATTTATTGTCTTTCGTGGAAATAAATTAAATTACGTTAATTTCTTAAATTTTCGGAACATGTTTTGTACAAGATTCACATTGATAGGAAAAATGCTAAACAGTTTACATTACCATATTTATTTTAGGTGATAAAATGCGAAATATAAATATACTATCCTATGTAGCTGAGTTACGAATCCACTTATTTAATTTTTCGCTATTTTTCTCTGGGCTTGAGATGTTTAAGAATATCATTGTTTATTTTCGGGTAAAATTCACAGCGGCAAAGCAGATACGTCGAATCAAGTGTAGGCTTTTATACACAACTGGCGGTGCGGACATACGAGCGTTTCGCGCTGTCAATCGCGGCCATTTTCCATGCGTCAACTGTCAACGCATTTTGATTGAGCGTTTGTCAACGAGCGTATGGAACACATTGCTGAGACATAACGGCTCCCTAAATCTCTGACAAGTGTAATTTATTGCTTTAATTTATTATAGCCTACACTAAGCTGTTAAGTCAGTTGCCAGGTTTAGATGAAAATTGCGTAAGGTTAGTTGCAAATACGAGGGCGTCTTGTTTTTAGAACTTTTAAACTTTATAACTTGCGTGGAATCTGTTAGAAGAATAAATATGTCGAGTAACGTTTGAGACTTAGTACTACGTTACAAACACATATGTTGTTCATAAACATGTTTTTAAAGTAATAATAGAAATCAATTTATGAATTTAAAACGCCTTTTCCACTATACACCTGATAGGTGATAGGTTTTGAAAAAGTTATCTTTCTTAATCTTCGAACTCAAGGTACTTAATTTCAATTTGTATTTTATCTTACTTTGTGAAATGCCAAGAGTTTTATACAGTAAACCAAGGTTATTTTGGCCCTTTGCGGGGTAACTTTGTTCCATTCAAAATATTGGTTATTGGGTGTTTTGGAGAATATAAAGGTTATTTCAGCCAAGTGTTTTAAAATTCCTTTGATCTATGTAGTTAACGTTTGAAACTGTTTTCACTAAACAATGTAAATGGCAAATATTAAGTGGGGCAAAGTTACCACCAGCCCCGGTTCAAGCTACTCTTAATAACCAACAAGTCTCTGAACAATATTGTAGTTTTTGTGGCACATATTGACAGAGAGTTAAGTGGTTAACATTCCCTTGATGAATTTATCGTTGCCAACATGATTGCCTTACAAGAATTTAATTTTTGTAAGGCCTTCCGTTATCACTATTAGATGCCTTGGAACCCATAAAACCTTCGTAAGTTTCACAAACAATACATTTGATAATTTGAAAAGCAAAGACAATAATAATATTAAAATTTCACTGCAATTATAGGGACTTGCTGTTTGAACAAATTATAGTAAACTCAGAGAAGCAGCTTAAGCAAGGTGAGGAGAAACTTAGGCAAGGTAAACCAAGAAGCAATTTATATTTGTAAAGAAATTTGCAAAGAAAACCCAACGATATACATTGATCCAAATCTCACTGATTTCATTCGCTCTTGAAGAATTTTGAAATGGTTCAGATATAATTATATGCATAGTATTATTTACTCGAAATATTTATTGCTTATGTGTAGGATTTCTGTAAATACCTCACTTTAAGCAATGAAAGATGAAAATAACGTACACCACTTTAAATACCGTAAAACGTGATGAATAGGAACAGTAGGGTGAAAAGGAACAAAATTGGAAACAAATTTCCAGCTTACAATTGTTCCTAAAATAAAATAATTTTGTGATGAATATACTGCCTGTGAAATGTTTTAACTTGCCTATATAAAACACAGTTTATAAATCAGAGTTTATGCCGAAAACTTTGCTCTGAAATTGTGTTCCTATTCACTCCGTTTTACGGTACATATTTTATAAGAACCTTGATTTGCAGAAGCCCTTTGTAACAAATGAAATAATAATAACGTTCTTTATTGTATAACCCTGAATTTATGACTGTATAAAGTCTATAAATGTGCGGTGTGGACTTACGCAGTGCAGAAACTGGCCAGGAAGTACCTGAGATGTACTTCCAATCTCCGATGCGTATCGCGTCGTAGTGATAAATGTCGCCGATAGAATGCAGTATCTCAGACCTTGACGTGGGCAGTTCCTCCGACAGAGAAGTCCACATATCTACTCCGTCTGTGTTTCCGAGATTAGACACGTTCAGACCTGTTGGAAGTACAGATATGTGTAGCTGCTGTATCAATATGTGACAAACGCGTTGTTAAACAACTTAAGCTTTGAAGCTTTTAGAAGTTAATCTTTAAAAATTGAAAAACAATAATCCCAGATAGTAATTACTGCCACATTTATGAGCGAATATTTGATGTACGAGAAGAAGCATTCTGTCAACGTATTCTCTTGGAATTCAATTAACGTACTGTACTTAATATTTTGACGTCGCAAACAGATTCATCACTTCGGCAATCACAAAAAAGGCAATGTTGTCAAACATGGTTCCCAAAGTTTTTCTGTGCTGTCTCCTAACAAAAAAAAAGTCGGCATTCAACAATGAGTTCAGTGTGCAGTCGACTGGCACTAAACCTGTGCGTAATTATTCAAATTGCAGTCTTTATATGCGTGAAGCTTCTTATGAACCTAGTTAAGGATATCTTCCTTGTCATCTGTGCATTAGAGTTTCTATGAGCGCGTTAAACTATAAATCAATACCTAAGATTATTTTACAGAGTTACGTCTATCACAACACCGAATTCAGTGTATCTGTACGGAAATTGTTCCTATGCTCGAATAGAGTTCGACTCCACTGAAGTTTCAGGTTAGTGTTTTCCATTGATCAGTTTTTGAGGAACGTTTTAATTAAAATTTTTTAATACCTGGTAATCTCAAAGTTTTTTTTATAAGTTGCCAATACTTTCTAAATTTTTTTTTTGTTTTGTAATTTTAAGATTAAAGGAATATTACAAATCGCAGTGCCTTTTGTTAATTATTACATTTTTACTAACGTACTGATGTATGTACGTACATACTTTCATGAGAGTCTGAGTTTTAAGTAGGCCGCGGATCGATATTAGCGAACCGTAGGACGAAGAAGAGTTTACTGCATATTGTACAGAAAAGAACAGTAATGTTTAACTATGTGAGTCCACAATGGCTGGCCTGCTAATTAGCTGTTAGAGTAGACTGCCAAATGTAGCTTAAGATAAAATGCATAAGGCTATGATATGTATAATCCTGCATGCTGTAGGGTATTTATAACATGTGTCCTGCAGCATACAAAAATAGAGAGAGATAATGTGCTGTAAACGACCCCAAGGAGTCTAGAAGAGTTATGGTAAACTTGAAAAAATTAATAACAAAATTTTGACGAGCAGAATCTTTGCGTTTGCGACTACTGAATGGAAAAGAAAACGGCACAAATGAAAGCTCAACCAGAAGAGATAGAAGAAACGGGGAGAGAAAGATACTAATGGAGAGATGTGGTCTCAGCACTTTACTTCGATGTATTTTAACGTCGGTGGTGAAAATATAAGTTCAGTGTATAGCAATAATGGAATGCAGGGACGGGGAAACTGGGAGTCATCGAGAAAGCCTGCCAGCAGACGGCAACGTCCGCCACGTTTTTCACTTGCGAAAATCCACATGAGCCCATTAGGAACCGAGTGCTGATGCTAAAAGAGTAGTCTGATTACTACACTACCATGGCCCTTCCTTGAGGAGAAGTTAAATTAAAATAATAAATAATGGGAATAAAAACGATTAACATGAACATTTTGTAGATATACTGAATAGCTGAGTGAAAATCGGTAGACATATTTATTTCTCAGAGATACTATTTGTCTAAATCTCCGTCAAAGATTATAATAATGGTAAACGTTAAGATATCCTGTCTACTCTTAACTGTCAAACATATAGCATATACTTATTAGAAGATCTTTGAACTTTTAGTTATGAAACTGTAAATGTACGGATACACTTTTTAAAGGTCTATTAGTGTGTTGTTAATTTTCAGAAAATATTATTACAAAAAGTATTATGTTGAGGATTTGTCAAGTAGTTTGAAGCATAAGATAATTTTATGGTTCACTTTAGTTGGGATTTTCAAAGAATATTTTTAATGTTTTGAGAACGAGAAAACCGTTATTTAAAGCATTGAAAGTGTAAAAAATTTCCAATAGTGATTATAATTTGAAGCACGTTCATATCTATATGCTCTTATAACTTTCAGTTATATTTGCACTTAGTGTTGCAATACACGTATAAAGAACTGAAATAATAAAATTTTAGTGCTAAATTCCGTTTAATAGTCAATAAAGACAATTGCTTAACGTATTATTGAACAATAATATCTCACAGTAATAAATTTACCTGCTGCAGAATAAAGGGTAGGTAACCAGTCACATACAGTCATAAGTTTGGTAGACACTCGCTGGGTTTTAGAAAGTAGAGGACTCCATATTGCAGCAACACCTCGCAAACCTCCCTCCCACGGCGAGCGAACCTGCAAATCAGTCAAAAAGTCTAAAAATTACCTGTAATATTGTCGTTATCATATCAGAACGCTATTTTATCCCACAGTTTTTCTTGTCTGCCTTACGTGTTTGTTAAACCGCATTACAGTTAATTTTTGAGAAACTGCTAAATATAATTGCAATGTACTGTTGTATGAAAACCCATTTTAGAAGAAAGCTATTGAGCAATTTTAAAATATTATGATAGTTACAATTAATGTTTACAAAAACGGAAATATGTAAAAATAAATAAATAGTTCTTCTTTGCCCAAATATATCTCAAAATTTGATAGACAGATTGGTTCGAAATATTCCGAGGGCTCAAAAATACTTTCCTGCAAATTTTTCAATAATACCGTGTAAGGTCCACAGTTAAGTTTTCATAGTTATGACATAAGCACTGCGCGCGTCAGTGTCACCCTTATCATTCCTTTACATCTGTGCCTTCAACGTACAAAATCTTTCCAAGTAGGTAGTACCTTTGAAAGATTTAAGACTGTGTCAACAATGTGAGATATTTTAAGTAGATATACAGTTATGACTTACTATTTATTTCATGTACTTTAAATTATCAAAAATGAATTTATCGTGAAACCCTTCAAGTGACTCCACATTAATTTCCATCTGTCAACATGATATACGATTTGAAAACGTGATGAGTGTTAACTAACGTAATAATCTACGAAAACTGATAAGTATCCTAATCTTTTCACTTGATATAGGTAAATTGAAATATCGGTATTAAAAATCTTAAATGAAGAACGAAGCATCTTAGTGAAAATGTTTTTATATAATCTAATTATGGAAGATGTTGATCTGGGATCGCAAATTCTTTACAGGTCTGCTTAATGCAAGGAGAATATATAGCATGACTCAACATCATATAGCAACAGTGACGAGAGATTAAAATATATAGCAAGATATATGCCAACTGGTACCAAACTTTATGAGAATTAGTACACAATTCTAACTAACAATATTAACTTTGTGATACTAAGTTAAGTTCTAATCCAAATTATTTTAGTCTTCTGTGAAACACGCCACGTTTTCAATATTAGGTACTTTGGAATGATGCGAAAGTGTGTCATATAGGTCTTCAGTTTAATAATAAAATCAAATAGGGAATAATGACTGCTACTAACACACTCTTTTCTTAAACATTTTCCATTTATTATCTAGAAGTTGATAGCAACATGAGAATAACATGGAGCTATTAGGAGAGAATTACACTGAGCTGGTTTACCATTGTCTTCCGCTAGGATGGAAGTGATGGGACAAACGCAGCATTCAGACCTTAATTCATTGATATTACATCATCGATCGGGAATCGAACCCAGGACCTTTGTTCTAGTTATCAGGAGACCTAACCAAAGAGCGAAGCGATTGCACGCCTCTGGAAATATTTCACTTTTAATATGTTATTTGTCACGGTATTTGTATCTGAAGAGAGAACGCTTGTCGTACGAATAGACAGATGCATTGATTTAGGCCACTGAACTTTAGAAAATTATGCATGTATTTAATTAAGCAGCAATAAACGTGGTTATAATTGTATGTATTTACTTATTTAATATTATGTGGCTGTCTGCTCAATCCACTCAGCTGTCAGCAGAGTTTAAAAGAAAATACCTTCATTGAAAAACTCTTTAACTTGTGTAGATAATGTGTGTATGGAGGAAGTACTCAAAAACATTTGTGCGTACGCTTATTTCAGGTACTTCATACAGCTAAATATTACTTTTTGCTACCAATGTTGGCAAACTTAGGTGTTTTGCAGTCCCGTTAGGTTTGAATAATCCGATAAAGTAACAAAGCACATAAATATTACTCCAGCTATGATGAGAGTGCTGGTGTCGCCCTAGGTTCTGCCACACTTCTTAGACTCCACCTTGAGGTCTCATTGAATAGCACAACATGTACTCACCATACAAACAGCACTTAAGTGTCAGGTTACATGTCGAACATAACACTTGTAACTGCCTTGTACGACAGTACCTCTGCATGACGACGTAGATGTGAAATAAACGTAACTCACGAGGAGTCACGTTCGCACGACGGCTAATAAGATAACTAGGATGTTGTACGATGCCATGAGTGAACAATTTGGTAACATAGCACTGTAGTTAGTCACCTATTTGAATCCACAGATATCTTACTTATCTAACTATCACTCTTATGACCTGGATGTTATGGGTACAGATAAAATACCGAGCAGTCCAAACTTGAAGCAAAAACATAAAAAAATACCTGGACGTGAAGTGTCTTTCTTTAGTGTCTGGGTGTTGCGTCGATATTGGACTGAATTCTATGTTTATAATTCTTGTTGTCTAACATGTATATATATATATATATATATATATATATATATATATATATATATATATATATATATATATATGTTAGACAACAGGAATTATAAACTTATATATGTACAGAAAAAAGCAATCCCAGAGGAATTCTGTCAATATATAAAATATGTAATTACTAACAAAATGTTTTCTATTTTTTGTGCGTTTTATGTCTGGCTTTGTTTTTTGTACTTTGTTATTCAACACATGTTTGATCAGTAAAACATGAGCAGTGGCGTATGCCCACAAACCACTAAATTCTAGTTGTAAACTCTCATTGCAACAAACATTTAAAAATCTCACTTAAAAATCCCGAGCAGTCCAAACATGATTCTACGTTTACTTGCTGTATTTTAACACACAAAATATTACCCGGACGTAAAACACAAGAGGGGACTTTCTGCGTGCAGTTTGGTCACATTGTGCACGTAAGACGTCGTCGTACAACATTTTGCCACTAACATTCTCGTCTCCAGTGTAACCCAGGATTCGCGTGGTGTGCTTATTACGCGCTTGTATCTTGTACACACCCTATGAATGTACGGGTAAAATACACATCGCTTATAAACACGCGCTACTCACTCCTCGTAGAGGCCAACTGGATCTCTTGCTGGAGAAAGGATGAGTTGTGGCGACGTCATTGTCAGACATAAACACCACAATGGAGTTCTCCAACATTCGTTGGTTTTCAAGGGCGACGATCACCTCTCCCACACTTTTGTCCAACCGTGACACCATTGCTGTGAAAGAAAAAACACACCTGTTATAAAATGAACAAATAAAAAAAAAAAGCTTTTAATGTTTTCAGAAACAGAACAGGTATAGTGACGATTTTCACTTTCTCCCTGTTATTCTTTAACTTCAATACAAATGTTAACAAAGCAGTACCGAAAGGAGCATATTAATGTTATACACATAGAAAAAAAGGGCAATTTGTTGCTGTGCATTTCTTTATGATCTGTTATTTTGGATAAACCTGGACTAATTTAATTAGAATGTCAAACAAAGGCTGATTTAAGCTCTATTTATTTACACATACCCATATATTTTTAATGACTAGTCGTTCGTGATTCCTAAGAGTTTCGCAATACTTAGACGACAAACAAGTTCGTAACCTTAGGTATCTGTTAGCGGCTACATTTTCTTATTTCTACACATCTATGAAGTAAGAAGAAGACCCGAATATTCTAGCTGTACAATTTCTCTAAGTGCTACTCTGAAAACCTGAAGAAGAACGCGAGCTTTGCTCTTGCAGGTGATTCGCGATGTAGTAATCCATTTTAAAGCCATCTTGCGTAGAAAAATTATTTAAAAAATTATTTATTGTGATCTTAGACTTTTACTTTTGAGGGATGTGCATTCTGTACAGTTTGATTACTACCTAGGTTGCCTTACTGATGCTAAAAAGTTGCAGGAAACTGTTAATTAGGCGTATCTTAAGGGTACCGCCTACCTGCGCGTTAGACGTTCAGAAATGACGGAGACGTAAGGGCGACCATGAAGCGCGCATGAAATGCCGCATTGCCCCTACGATACAAGCGATATGTACAGTGCACGTCACATTCTGAGTTTTATACATCCGGTTAGTATATTTTGAAGTACGGCAGCCTGAAAAGGCCGTTTTTAGCCATGTTGAAAGGCTTATAAACAGTGTTTTAAATGAGCATAGTGTTTTAATAATGAGGTTCCGACCTTGTCTAAGTGTGTTTTCTTATTGTACATTGGCACAATGGGCACACGTGGAGTTGTTTCGTAAAAAAATCTGTTTACGAACACACTGCGACGCATTTGAAGAGTGAGGAAGCGGCGACCTTAAAATTAAAAAGTATGTACCGTGAGGTGAGGATACTCTGCACCCAAAGGAGTAACTTTGCACCATTAGATTTATTTCGTTCTGTGTTGGAATTCCAGGATAGTAACACCTCTAAGGTATTGTTCATTATAAAAGCGCATGTTCTCCTTTTTGTTCTATCTCCATTGCAAAGGTACACATTCACTGTTATTTATTCTATTCATTTAGCATTATAGTATTTGAAACTTTGGAAACAGGGTCCCAATATGATGTTACATAAACACTATTTATAGCGTGCGTTAATATTTTAACTGTGACATAAAACATATGTTCCGCAAACTTGTAATGGCTCTTCTGTAAAATGTCTAAATATGGAGTTAGAACAACTTGGTTCTATAGCAGCGAAATTGCGATTTTGTAAACCTTTACGTACATCAAAAATATATAGTGCAAAATAACCTCAAAATTAGGCAAAATTGCCCCGCTTTATGGTAGGGTTTTAAAAGCGTTAACATTATCCCGAACCACCCATAGTTCAATATGATGTGTTTGACTTACCAGCGTAATGCCTCCTAGCCGGGTCGCTGATGTGTCGGAACCTGGCCTCATCTTCCCTGCGGAGACCGACATCGTCAGAACATCGTGTCGGGTAGGACATGTGCAGGAACAAAGACCGCTTAGCATCGTGGTTCTCGATCACACGTAAGGCCTCATTGACGACACAGTCGCTGCCAGTGTCGACCACGGGGCTCTGGTCAACAGACATGTGTTGCCGCAAGTGATCATGTGGGAATCTCGCTCCGTATTTTAGCCCCACCTGATGGGAACGAGGACACTGTTGTGGAAGAACGTCTCCTACGAACCATTTAGTGTTGGCTCTCAGAGCCAGTATTCAGATTTGCGCTGTCAGTGAAGATGCACTACAAAACCCTTTATTCAGAACACATATAAATTACTTGGCGTTTTTGTGTAAAGGTAAATAAATACTGATTTATACTAAAGAAAATGTTGCAGATATTTAATCAAATTAGATTTCATTTATAATATGTCGCTTTTTGTCAAAAAATATACTTACTCTTACTGTAAACATGTTTCGTCCTATTTTGGAAACAGTAAGGGAATGCTGCTTTATAGCAATGTGAATTCTCAACTACTACTATAATAGTTTTTCTTTTAAACATTTATGTATGTTTAATTTTGTTTATTATGTTACAAATAAAGAAAGAGTGAGATCTTGAGAATTGTTTGTAACACTGAAGATATATCACAGATACACTTGCCTTGATGAAATGTTATAATGTCCAGAATAACTTACGCGATCTCTTAACGGAGTCAGTTTTATATTGCTGAAGTAATAGAGAGTATAATTGAAAAATAAAGCTTCTGGATTCGCCTATAAAAATACTTGATGTAAAAAACCTCTGTGTAGTGCAGGGCTAGTAAATGAAACTAAATATCACTAAAATTTATAACGCAACATGAAGGGAGTGCTACTAAAAGTAAAATTTTGTTCGTTATATTGTAAACGTCTCGCTTACGTCATGTCACAGTAGAATGGCGTATATATTTTTAAGGATGTAAAAAAATAAGAAATCAATTGTGTATTGTTACACCTTATTGTTGAAACAGGGTTCTTGACATATTCCATTTGAAACATCTTTCAAATCACTCTACTTACTTAAGGTAAGGTATGAAAACATTACGTCTCGTTGACAGAGAGATCGCTTGGGACGGTAATACACAATTCTACACCGAGACAAGGACCAGGGGAGGAAGCTGCCATGGCCGGTTTAAGAAACTGTATCAGTATTTGCCAGGGGCGATTTCGGAAAACCATTGAAAACCAAAATCTGGGTGGCCGGATCAGGGGATTGAACCAGAGTCCAACCAAATGTGACTCCAAAGTGTTACGTTTCCGTTATCTCGCTCGGTCAACTACCAACTGTTAAGCACAAAACAAACGCTGCTACAGAGACCAACGCTGTACTGTGTACTAAATACTAGGCTGTACCGAATCCATCAACTTCTGTCTGCGACTCCTCCAACAACATACACAAGCAGTGCTGTCAAATAATTTCCAGACATGTTAAACACAACAATATGACAATAAAATTTACAGATGGTTGTATGAATTAAAAATGAAAGCTTTCGCAGTAATTAAACTCAGTACAATGATGGATTGTATTGATGATAAACACTTATAGAAATATTTTCAAATGTTTAGAACGGTTAGAGGCGTATATTTTTCACAGTGAATTCAGTACGCTTGGATAACAAGTAAGTTAGTACCACTACTGAAGAATATAATGATGTGGTCGGCCCAAAAGGAGTTGTCTACGGGTACTAACCGCATCGTTGAATTCGTGCGAGGCACGCAAGACGCCGTAGTTGTCAAATATTCCGTATTCTGGCGTGTACTCTTCTCCGAAGTATCCCAGATTACATTCGTCTAAGATATGTGTGCAGTAGCCAGCTTCCTTGAAGTACTCTGGCATCAATTTCTTTGGTGACCACAGTTCCCATGGAACGGCAGAATGAAGAAGGCCTAGGGCAGTATCAGAGACGGTTATAACAAGAGAATGTATATTAATTACACTATTATTACATTTTACTCACGTCTCTAATACACGATCATGAAATTTCATTTAATTTTTCAAAATAACATGCTGAAAATTGTGAGTAGTTCATGATGGTATATAAACAAAAATTACTTGTTTTTAGTATGACTTATTTGTATTGGAAACATATTAGCAAGAGTGTATTAGCATTTTAAAGTAAATGTAGAATACTGTTCAATGGTAACAGTAAGAACACTATTTGAAAATTTCTTTTGATTCCATTTGTTCAGTTACCAGAAACCATCAAATCAATATTTGAAAGTTTAGACGTAATCTATCCAGGAAAATATTCGTCGCCTTCCGCATCTCTTTTTTCCAAACAGAATGGCGCATCTAGGCAATGTTTTAAATTGCGCTACGTAACATCTCCTGTTGCAAAGAATTCCCTGAATATAAATACATTTTGAAGTCGAAGCGTATGCAAATGCCATGCGATTTTTTCAACGTAGCCTATGAAATCCACTCAATGCTAGGACTCCGAAATTGGTAAGTGCGTAGATAGTAAGTATTTTATGCTCCACAGCTACTGGAGGGTCATGATTTAAGGAAAAAATGAGTGAAACAAAACTTATAAAACGATCGGAATATACCTTACTTATTTATACACATATATACATTGTATCTGCGTCTTGTGGGATGAAATCACATAGGCATTAACTATGAATAACTACAAAATTACTCTGTGTTGATTTTTTGGGTTTTCTAATATCCCTCACGACTATGTGATTCCATTGATTTTTAATCCTTAAACGCTGTCGCTTACAAGTGTGAACGCATTACAGGAGATTCGTCACGCTAATGCTAACCTCAAATTTTTTTGCCGATAGGGAGCTCTTCGGTGAACGATAAATTTGTCGGACAGTAGGAGACGTCAGACGACAAATTCTAGCCTACTGTTCCAGGTTCCATTTCATGTAGATATAATAAGTTGGTCCGGAAGACAATTTTCAATTCATTTCCAATTTTGCGTTATACTGTGCAACATGAATACATAAATTTCTAGGCCATCATGCAAGTCGGTGGACTTTTGTTCAATTCTCGCTCCGAACATTTAAATTAAGGCTTTAAATTCTTTCCTGAAATCACTTAAGATAATGCTGAGACAGTCGCTTCCCCATCCTTTTGCTGACTCCCCCAGCCGTTGTTTTCATTTCAAATGTCGTTATCGTCAGCCCGTTAAGGGTCCAAGTTTCTACATTTTTGACGATAATAAGGAACCATCCCGGCATTCGCTAGGAGTGATTCCGGGAACCGTAGAAACACAAAATTAGGATGACCGGAGCCGGGAATCGAAACCCGGGTCTTCCCGAATGCGAGTCCAACGTCTCACCTTGGCGCCCCTCTCTCGATAGGTTATACAATCTCAGTAGCACATGTGTCAATTACTTTTTTAATTGTTTCATGATATTAGTCTCCAAAAGCAACCAAAGTGTTTATTATTTTTTTATAGATACGATTTCTCATACACATTGATGACTTTTATATTTATATATATTGTGCTTAACCTCAGAGTAAATTTTATGTACTCCAACATGATGGTATTTTCACACGGTTTAATCACAAAGTTATTACATATTCTACTTAAAGACAGTAGACACTTCGAGGTCAGTTTCAAAGCGTCAGAATAATACTCAGGCATGTTAATACCCATCCAGCGAAGAGGTTCTATAAGCAACACAATTTGTATGTGACTCACGTACTTGTGTTTATTGGATACTTCCCGGTGAACAGCGCCGTCTTGGTAGCTGCACCTGTAGCTTCCACGTAGTGACTGTTGAGGATGATGCCGTTGTAGGCGAGGGCATCGATGTTGGGAGTGGGTATCTGGTCCGAGCCGTGGAAACTCACATCGTTCCAGCCCTGAGGAAAACGTCTACTAGATACTGTATTCGTACTCATTCGTCCCTACCGAGATAGTTTCTGTGTCGCTTTATACTAACGTTGTCTTCATAACATTTACAATAATAGTCTGCTTGTAAGTGATGAAAATTGTAGCCAGAAATTGTAAGCTGAAATTAAAGAACTCTCGCAATTCACTTCAACAAAGCAAATCTAACTTTTAAAATGCTATACCTTAAGAAACAGCATTTTAATTTGAACAAACCTAAATCGTAAAGTATATTACACTAAACTATACAGAAATATTACAATGCCCAAAATAAAAAAAAACTGGTTCATATAAGTAAACTATAGTAACCAGAACTGTCGGTTTTGTACTTATATATGTTATACAAGAACTATGTCAATGTAAGTCAATTGAATAGTGAGTTTATAACTTTCGATATCCTTTACAGCACTAAACATATTAGGATTATTATATAATATAATAATAATTCTTATATAACGAGTATAAGTTATACTGTATGCGAGGTTTATGAAACTTATAATTAAAAGAATTTGCTACACAATAAAATTACACCATGTGACAGTAGGATGCACGTTGCCATTTCCTTCAAGATTATATACTTCACACTTTACAGTTGTTAACAAACAGTGTTTACTCATAACTGGGTCAAAGAGATACGTATGGACCTATTGTCACACAAAACAATGTCAGTATATTTAGTAGGCCTTATTTTTCTTGCATACGTAGTTCTGCATGTTATTTCATACAAATGAGAAACGAATATTTGAAGTACAGGATTACAATAAACTTTAACAATTTCTCGATGAACTTCCAAAGTGAGCTCAACATTAATTTAATCCGAATTAGGAAAACAACTTCACTTTATAAATTAGATTTTACTTCGCAAACATATCTTACAAATGGAATCTGGAAAGATTATCTTCTATACGATGCTGTATTGAAATCTATTTCACATTGAAAACCAACAGAACCACATAAATTACGATACAGTGTGAGTGTAAACGAATTGATATGTACACCATTTGTAATACGAAAAATTTACGCACACGAAGATGAGTGGAAATACTGTAGATTACTGCAACATACCAAACAATTTACTATATTCATGTTGCACAATACTTAAAAAGGATTATTTAAACAAAAAAAATCAGAATGCACTTAATGATGGCAAATATATGATCTTTTAAGATATTTTATACTGAAGAATTTCAACCCTATTTTATTTAAATTTTTTTCTTTCAGGTATTAAAAGTCAGTACATGGGCAGGACTGTAAATAAAAGAAGAAATATTTTTGCAAAAATGGAAAACAGTTATATAAATTAGTGACTTACGTAGTAAGCAACTAAAATAAGTAACAGCGCAGTAAATAACTTACCAGGCCGTTAGCCATTATGATACAAATGTGCGGTCGAATTTTGGAGTAAATCACTCTGCTGGTCATCATCAGACAAAGTATATGAGTGTAGATTTCCATAGTGTAGGCTTTATCTCAGCCTCTGAAACAATTGTCTACATAACTTTCACTCCACTTGGTGACATTGTTTCAAAAAAGTAAAATATCTGGAGCACTACCACGGCAATAAAATAATTCTTGAATAATTAAAGGAATTAACAGCTTTTTCTTGCGCTACCCACAACTAATTATTGACGATTACACACATGCATGCATGTATAAATCCATACATAGTTTTGTATTCTTATAAACTACTTATTTCCCGGGACTTTATTTACGGGTTTTCTAATTGAACTTTTCTTTGAGTCGTGCAAAATTTCAGCAAGTACTCCAAACTATCTTACACAATTCGTAAAAATATGTATTTATATATTCCACCTTTAATATTATATAAGTATTACTATTAATACTATTAATAATATTAAAAGTTATATAGCCTATAGCGGTAATTCAATTAAAATTTTAAAATTAAAATCTGGGAAATATTTTTAAAATTAAAATGATACAAATTTGTGTTACGGACATTAATGGCCGTTTTGGAATCATTTTGTCAGATAAAATATTTTTAAATACATTTTTGAGTACCCTGTTCTGCCCTAACAAATTGTTACATAATATTTAAATACCTCATCCTAATATTACAGCTGATAAAGAAAACCACCCTTGTAAATTCTGCAAAACTTCTGCCCGAGAAGATCACATATTTTAATAAATGTATCTGGTAAAGTGGTTTTTAATATACTTGCAAAAGTGCAACTTATGAGAGTCTACTCGTGTCTAAGACCGTTAACGAAGTCATTATTAACGACAAAGAAGTTTACTTGCAGAACTATTGCATCACTGTGCTTAATTCATAGTGATAGACTTAAAGCAGTCCTTTGCAATTTATGTAACATATTTTAACAGTTAAATAATTGTTCTGATTCAGGTAGTTTTTATTAAGCAACTAAGTAATACTCATAGGTATCTACCACTTCTTCATACATTGGGTGGGTTAGTTGCCAAGTGGTGCAAGTCACAAAAAAATCGAAAACGGTCTTACACCATTATAAAATTGCCTGCAGTGAGGTGTACATATTTAACAAATGGTGTGCGCCCTACTATGAACACAGGAAGCGTGATATTGTTTGGAAAATGAAGTAAATGGCGGAGCGCCTTAGAGACAATGTGGTGTTAAGACCAGTGGCACCCCACAGAGTACAGCCGGAACAACATATATCTCATGTGTAACTATAAACGTGAATGTGTGTACGCCTAGCAGCGGATAATTCGTTGTGTTAAATCGTTACGTTTGTGTTATAACAGTGGATGAGACTGCGCACGTTGCAAGGACGAAGAAGCGAAGACGGGCATGCGAAAACAGTAAGCATTACATCGCAAAAGTGAAAAGGAATAGCGGCAAAGCATACACAGACTGCTCAGGTAAGGTTATACTACCAAAGACGTTTGTAAACAAAGACTGCATGTGTCGGATGGCACGTTTAACGAAAGTCTTTGAAGATGAAAGAGCAAAATTACACAAAGGTTATGGGAAATTGGTGACTTTGGAAAACAAAATGCATTTATTTGTGAACTTGTTCAAATATGTCGATGTGCAAAGGCACCCCCCTAGAGATGGTAGTCGCGCCTCTACCACTCTTGTGAATAAGTTTTTATCTTGATTCGCTCTTGGCCACAGTGGACGAGTGCAAACAATTTTTTTTGAACACGTATTCGCTGTGTGATGGGAGGGTATCCCGAGCTTTGAAGAAATACCGACAAGGCAAGGTATCCGATGAAGATTTCAGGGGGCGCAAGGCTAACCTAATACATAAGAGTCCAGATGTAGTAGCTTACACTGAACAGCATATAAACAGCTTTCCTTTGACTGAGTCAGACTACACGAGAAGTGATAATGTAAACAGAAAGTATTTAAGTCCGCTTGTGAACATACGGAAAATGTATGATTTGTACAAGGATTTATGTCTTAAGGATAACAGCGAATGTGTGAAAGAAACTTACTACAGACATATATTCAATACTAAATTCAACCTGCACTTTAAGACATTAAAAAAAATACATGCAAAACATGTGATTCGTAAAAAAATAAGAAGAAAAAATTGGATACCAACATCACACAAGAAGAGAAGTTAAAAATGGAAACGAACCATGAATTGCATAGTAGAACTCAGAAAGCCAGAGACTGCATGAAGCGAGCCTCTTCATATAATATTTGAAATAACTGTGCAATAGCAGTGCATATCTGGATTTAGTTGCTTGGACATACTCCATTGCGAAATAAATTACTATCAAAAGAAAACTAAAAGCAAAAAAAAAAAAAAAACATAAATAAGCAGGGTATGATTAGTGAGCAGGATAAATACACAACATAATATTCCAAAAAATGGAATCGGGTAAAATAAAAACAAGGAACAAACAGATAATAAATGAAAATAAAAATTAAAGTTAAAAACAGAGTATCAAGTTAACATGCAATATAACGATGATACGAAAGAAAAACACAGCAGATATCAGACATGAACAGAAAATCAATAAAGGACACAACGATGAGACGAAACAAAACACAATAGATATGACACAAACAGAAAAAAATAACAAACGACACAAACGATGAGACGAAACAAAGCACAGTAGTTTATAGACAGACAGTTTAACGACGTTTTGGGAACTAGAATCTATTTCTGTCATCAGGTAGACAGACACACAGGGTTCAGGAACATAAGTGCTACTGAAGAGGAGACTGGAAAACCATGAGTTAATATAGGGATAAGCCACTTAGCCTGCTCAGCCAATGGGAGACGAACAGTTACCTGATTGGTCACGTAGCATAGATTGACTGATTGGTTGTGGTGAGTTGAGTGTTTGTTTTTGTTTTGTGCTGTAAAGTTGTTTCTCTCTTAATCAATGGGATCCACATATTTTTAATTCAATGCTCTCTTGACTGAAAATATTGCTATTGCTAATAATAAAGGCTAATTCTTTGATTTTTCTTTTAATTTTGTCTGTTTCCTGTGTAAGTGTTTTAGAGTCATCCCAAAGAATTTTGTGGCTATTTTCCCATGCATGTTCGGCAAGTCTAGACTTTTGGGTTTCGCCTTTTTTTATGCAATTGTTTTTGTGTATTTTGATTCGGGTTGATAGAGCTCTGGCAGTTTCACCAATGTACTACATATGGCCACATTAGAAGGGTTTCTGATATACACAGTTGTGGGTTTGTAGTTTTTCTGTGGCTGGTTTCACCCTGGTAACCATACTTTTAACAGTTGATTTGGACCGGAATGCTGTTTGAAGTCCGTATTTGTTTCCCAGACGTCTTATTTATTTCAGAAAGGCCTCGAACAAACGGAATAACTTGGGCTCCTGCTGGTTTTTCGATTTCTATGGGCTTAAGTGTTCTGTTTGATGGTGTTTGCCGGGTAACCATTAGCTGTGAGTTATTTTATATTATTTGGTTGTGTTCTACCGCTACAGATTTCTTGTTGGAACAAATAATCTCTGCTCGGTTGGCTAGTGTGCGAATTATTCCAGTGTTTGTGCTATTAGGGTGGTTGGATGCAAAATGTAGGTATTGGCCTGTATGTGCATGTTTCCTGTATACTTTGGTTTCCAGACTGCAGTTTTCCCTGCTGACTAGTACGTCCAGGAAGGGAATGCTGCCATTGGTTACTTTTTCATAGGTGAACTTGATTGATGGCCTCAATGAGTTTACGAAGTTCACAAATTCTTCCATGTTCTCAGGTCCATGTTGCAAGATAGTAAAAGTGTCGTCTACATAACGAAGCCAGATTTTAGGAAGGCTGTTGCTTTTCCTACACTGAGATGGTATCACATATATTGTTACAAATACAGAAACTGGAAGATGTTTAGAATTTATTAAGGAGCCATAGCAGCATTCGTCTGGAACCACTTGAGAATGGACCGAGCTGGTGACCGAACCTGGGTCACCCCGAAAGCGAGTTCAACATTCCACGTCAACGTTAATTGTTTTGGTTTAGTTGACACTTTTAAAATATTATTTTGAGGAAATGTTAGAAATATGTTTTCTAAACGCAGAAAGAGAAAAAAATGGCGAATTAATATTTCCTAGACATTTCATTTGGACACTGTCCTTAAAAATCTGCAGTAAGTTATTTACATAAAAACAACTATATATATAATATTAAGCAACAGCATCATAGCTACGAAAACTAATTATTTGTTAGTGTCTTTCGCAGCATACTCTAAACCTTAAATTTCACTGTTAGGATTCAGAAGCTATCTCTCAGAAAATTTACTCTCTCATTTTCACACTCAAGAAAAAAGCATGATATCATAGTCTTGTGTTCTAAAAGGAAAGTAGGTTATAAAAACAACTGTTTGCTAAAGCCACGAGTATTTTGCGTATTGATTCTAGGACGTGACTTTAACGATTCTTCTTGGTGGAGTGTTTAGTAATATATTGTCATCAATTTCGGATACTTTCGCAACATAAATAGAGCATTTTTGATACATGTATTTCACAAGAACTCCTGCACCAATTTTCGGAATGTTTCATCCTTTGACACATTATAATGTCACCCTTGTTTTTGTTATGCCTTATTGTTGTAGGTCCACCACGCTAGTAGATGTCACGACACGAATAAATTACTTCAAGTTATACTTCAGCAATGCTAGCTTTAAGGGTTTATTTTGACAAAAGTTGAGGAAATAGGCTTATTAGTTATGCTGGTAATATTTTGTCATTTTATTTTAAGTTCAGCTTAGGAAAATTTACGTGTGTCATGTAATTTTATTTAAAATTCGTTTGCTTTATGACTTTATATAAGTTTTTCTACGAGATAATGTAAATTCAATATTAACGAGAAAAATTAATTCGTAAACCATCCAAAACAAACACGATCCAAAAGCAAGTACGACAACTGAGAAACAATTTTCGGACATAACATTTTGCAATCTTACGTATAAGTAATGTGGTACAATCTGCTTCTGCCGAGGATTCTATTTTTTTTTAAAATTCAAATAATACTGCTGATATAACTGTTACACGCGGGTCTAGCCGCAGGCGGACAGCTAGTGTTTTATAAAAATCCAAATAAATAGATAAATGTGTATAATATCCATTGTAGGTAGACAAATACTTTCAGAAGAAAATAAACTCACCTTGCTGCCGTCGAAGTAGTTAGTGGCAGGTCGCGTTCTATCCCTCTGGAGTTTAACTTCTGTATACTTAATGATGACAGGCCTCTGACCGCACTGCGTTATGTAATACTGGTGAGTGCTTCATTCAGCCTATCACGCTCAGATAACCACTCTCCATCCCCTCTTCAGGACAAAAAAAAAACACTTCGCAATCCTTGCTGCGCGAGTTCTCTTCGATTACTTGCTGATAATTTATCTAATTAGCTCATGGCGATGACTCGTCTATTACAGTGTTTACAGAACGACTCATGCTGCTGAATCTGTAAGCTTTGATTGAAGTTATGTGTCTGAGAGTTATCACATTTTCATAAATAGCTAAGAGGGAATGATTCACGACCATCTTTGACTTGAGCTGACTCTCAGCTCGTCCTCCTTAAATTGTACTTTTGATATGAACTTAAAATTTAGTTTCGTCTGTGTCTCCGCTCTGCTTGAATTTCGCGCCGTCTACTCGGGTATTCATGAACGCTAATTCAGGGTGATGTGCCTTTCCCCCCTTTCCCCTCCTTAGCAACCCTCCCTTCTGACCCCTACCTGTTTGCCTTTTCCCCTCTTTTGGATTTTGCGCATGCGTAATAAGCTGAGCTGAATAAGTATTGTTTTTTTTAACCTGAAGCCTCACTTCTTCTTTTCGACTGGTTCAGAATGGCCGTCCTTT
>PNEQ01114041.1:0-26245 GCA_003012365.1 Medauroidea extradentata
GGGGGGGGGGGGGGGGGTGTGCGTCTGACACAACGTAGCTCTGTCTGCAGGCCAATAGCAGGCGTCGAATATTATAATAACGGGATTCTTATTGGCTTGATCAGGTAGGGTAACAGCTCGACGTACAAACGGGAGACAGTAATCTTCTCATAATTTAAACGAAACCCAGCAAACAGTCAAGTTTTCCCGCGATAAACCATCATTAGAGAGGATGATATATCGCTAGAGATGATGGTATATCGCGGGAAAAGTTGACTGTTTGCTGGACTCCAATGTAATGCGCACATAAATAACGTTTTAATGTTGTTATTGGCTCTCGTTTGTCTTCGAAGATGTCTGCCCCATTTAACTCGGCCAACGAGAATACCACTTCTTTAACGAAGAACATATCTGATTCGTCTCCAAACTAGTTATGACACATCAGCCAATTAAAGACAGCGCAGTGTCTTGCAGGCTATATTGGCTCAAATAATTTTCGCGAATTTCCATCATCTCTATATATCGCTAGAGACATGAATTTTTCGCGAAAAGAAATTTGCCTCACTTTGTGTAAGTGACTTGTGTACACGTCTGCAGACTTGCTTCACGGTCAGAGATTGGATGTTTTGACATTCGTGTGTCGTTGGGATTTACACGCAAATCACAGACGTGTGGTGTTACAGTAACCTTATTGTGATTGGTATAGTCAAATGAGAAACGTCACAGTTCAAAGGCACGCTGCCAATATCTATGAAGCAGAACTGCAGACGTGCACATAAGGCACTGGAACAAAGTGGGGCAAAATTCTTTTCGCGAAAAGTTCATGTCTCTATATATCGCACAACGTAGCTGTCTGCAGACCAATAACAGGCATCAAATATTACAACAGCGGGATTATTATTGGATCAGTCAAATAGGGCAACAGCTCTACATAAAAGTTAAAGCCAGTCATCTTCTGGTGAACTGAACGTGCGTTGAACCCCAGCAAACAGTCAAGTTTTCCCGCGATAAATCATCCTCTCTAACCATCATCTCTACTGTATCATTGCAGAGTTTAAAAGCTGCTTTGGGAACTGAGC
The DNA here is from genome assembly GCA_003012365.1 of Medauroidea extradentata. Classification (NCBI taxonomy): domain Eukaryota; kingdom Metazoa; phylum Arthropoda; class Insecta; order Phasmatodea; family Phasmatidae; genus Medauroidea; species Medauroidea extradentata. Next base: position 1,059 of record PNEQ01114041.1, read on the forward strand.
GGCAGACAGCGACAAGCTATTGGCCAACATCATAAACATATCGGTAGTGTATTCTGTATTGAGAGATCTTAAGCATAGGTACGTGCAAAATCTGCGTTATTTTTTGGAAGCACACTAGACTGCAAGCTGATGTACGTTGCTCGACCACAGGTGTGCAGTACCGTGGCATGCCGCAGAGATAGCTTCTGACCAATAAGAATAAGTTACAGGTTGAAAGACTAACCCCATTTAAGCCAAGCTGTTTTTGGGATAAATATTTACTAAAGCTTAAACTAGAGTAGATATAAAAAATATGTGTGGTAGTTTTCTTTAAAACCGTTTTTGCCGTGATAGCTACTTTTTTTCAGCACAAGAAATGAAACGGTTTCGACTAAAAAGTCAGTTAACCAGAATTCCGTTAGTTATATAATAAGTAGAGGTACGTACATTTCGCAGATACATTCCAGGTCAGGTTGAACGCCAATTATGTATACTTCATTGTCATGTCGGTGACTTGCTGGCGGCTGTTACGAAACGCGTTTGACTACTGCAAGCCAGTAGTAAATAAGGAAATAATGCGAAGTGCTATCGCTTGTTACCTGTGTGTACGGTTATAAGCCAATAGATAATCTATTGTGGCCAGTGGGTGTATAGGACTGACAAGTCTAGGCTGCTGCCAGATGAATCCGCAAAATTTACGTACCTCTAATAATAAGCTAAAACCATAGCATTTACTGCCTTGAAAAAATCGGCCAACATGGAGAAGACAATTCCAAAAAGACATATGTTTGATAATATCAAATATAATATATGATCTCGTTTAGGCGTAAAAAAATTAATCTCGCTAAAAAAAGTAGAAACAAGTGACCAAGGCCTTAAAACAGTTCAATGAAATCACAGTGTGTACTTGGAACTATATACATGTCGTGAAGTCTGTCATCAAATAATACCCTGAACTTCGCACGCCTGTGCACATTGTAGTAATATTTATAAACATAATAATTATTTCATGACTTCCCGAACTCGAGTCAAGCGAGCTACCGGTGCGACGCTTTGCTCGAACATGTGAGTGAGAAGAGAGTACAATAACACCATAGCCGTAATTAGTAGAATACCGCGGCCTTATATCTGGCAACACTGTCAAGGAAGGGTCATTTTAACACTTCTTGTAGCTCTCCAAAGACAATGACTCTACCTGATTCGTTATTGTGCCATACATACCGGCGAATCAGGGGAAGTCATAGCCGTTAGCGAGACAAAATAAGTAGGGCCCGGTAGTTTTCGCGAAAAGAATTTTGCAACACTTTGTTTCAGTGCCTTACGTGCGCACCTGCATATCTGCTATGTGGTCAGTGATTGGATGCCGTAACGCCCAGCGTCTTGAGGTCAAACCCGCAAATCGCAGACGTAATGTGTGGCAGTTATCCGTGTACTGATTGGCACAGTCAAATGAATAATGACTCTGCACAAAAAAACTCTGTCGATAGCCGTGAAGTTGAGATGCAAGTGTGCACGTAAAACACTGAAACAAAGTGGGGCAAAAATCTTTTCGCGAAAACTACCGGGCCCTAAAAATAAGTGTTAAGGCCTTGTTGCCGAGTTTTGCAGTGATTTCGAAAATATTTTTTTTTATTGCTACCTAAAACTTATATCAAAATTTCGCTGTAAAGTTTTGACACTTATATGTTATAATTTGTAGCTGAATTTTTTTGTAGAATTATACTGAACGGTTTTTTAGATTTCATTACCCAAAGTACCACGTTTTTCGTCGTGAAAATAAGCAAAAATTAAGGAAATTATTTTTTTTGCTGGCGAATGGTACATTATTTTAAAAAACGCGTCCACAGTATTGTGCATCATGTGATTGCAAATTGACTCAATTTTTTTTTCAAACTTTTGGTTAAAAAATATTTGAGTTATTGGCACCAGTCTGAAAAAAACTCGGGAACAAGCCCTTAAACTGACCCTTCCTGACAGGGTTGCCAGATCTAAGGCCGCGGCCTTCTACTAAAGACGGCTATGGTAATACACGACACAAGCACCAACCACGAATAAAAAATAACGTCTTACACAGAACATTCTGTAAACATTATACAGGGAAGAACTTTGTACTGGTGATTGATTCTGGTCTCACAGAACACTGACCATGTGTACTCGGCTACATTCAACGCGTCGAAGGATTCTGTTGGTCGTTCTCAGAAACGGATGTAAATATTACAGTTTCATATGCGGGAAGAGAAATATTGCCACAGTCATTGCTACATAGATACTGAACTGTTTTGCCGTGACTCAGTCATACGATTTTGCCCGACAGGTTTACTTCTTTCAACAAGATCACTGTAAAAAAAACTTACTAAATTGTTTAGGAAGTAATTAATCTAAACACATTATGGGAACGCCTCGTAACTTTTACATTTGTTACAATACATGTCTGGTAACTTCAGTACATAATTGACTGTTTTATATAAAAGTTTATGAGTGCTACCATGGACGTCTGGGAAAGAATTCTACCATACATACTTTCTTAACGCTCCTATACGCACGTGTGGCAAATTTACGAACTATTTTTAGAGTGGACGTTTTAGTCTAAATAACTTATACCTCTTTTCATTTTAATCAATACAACTTTTTTGACGCGGTTTCTATATTATTCAGCTAAATAATATTTTTGTTAGATAAACATACTCGTTGCGCCACTATAGTCTTTTTTCGCAGAGCTTCAGCAAATTTTAACAGTTATTTGGTCATTATTTTTAACATCACGCAATGCCTTCTACAAAAACAGAGAGAAGTTTACTGTAAATTCGGTATAGAGAGCACCTCTAGTTCATTGAATCGAACATTTCCTGCTATTAAAATGTTACCTAAATACTTCTAGAACTTAAAAATTAACTGGAGTTATGCGAAAGAAAGTATACCAAACCTTTCTGCGTACCTCTTGTATATTGGCCTTGAACATATTTCAACTTCCGGTTGATAGAATACGTAGGTGCGATTCAAAAATTTTTTCGTACTTTAACAATTCCACTTCAGCTGACTTATAGGGAAACAGTATGTTTAGCAAATGAGAATAGGAATAGAATATCAGTTGTGTTTTGCCACCAAAATATACTGTATATAACTATATTATTTTGAGGTACACATCGGTTAACAATCTTGACATGAGTATAGATATTCTATTGGAATAGATATTATAAAGTATCCTAAGATGTCCTATTTTTATTTTTTTTTAACAAATAATCTAATTTAATTTAGCCAAACATATAAAAAACTGATGGTCAAAATCTACTCTACCTAACGAAAAATAAATATAAATGATAAAGAACCAGCAATTTATAAACCAGACCAACTGCAATCTGGTAGCGAGGTTATGAAACAAATCTACGCCGACACCAACGATATTATTGTGCTATCGCTAGGGACAGGAAAACTTTGCTAGTTCAATTACCTACAAGTTAGACTCCGCCGTCATATATATGCTCCAGTCTCAGCATTTTTGTTTATTGGCTGCTGCTCCAGTGAGCAACCTGTCACCCAATATCTGGTTGAATGGGATTCCAACCTTGTTTACGTACGTGTTTGTTAGTAGTGTCTCGTAAGGGATGTGTCTAACGGAGAAGGTTACTTCTACGACCTCTTCATTTCACAGAATGTTATCCCTACTTTCCTCCTCACTCCCTCCATGAACCACTCTGCACACCTCTAAAAATATTCTATCAACTGACGAGTTCGTAGAACTCTCCTACACTTCTTACCCTCTACAAAACCATACACACTGCCTGTTGGCATCCCTTTACCCTGTCCATAAACCATATACACCGTCTATTGGTGCTTGTGTATCGTTCCTCCCATTGGCTACCACGAGACGTGATGAGTTCATACATCAGACGTAAAGCCGGGACCCTGGTTTTTCGCGAAAAGAATTTTGCCTCACTTTGTTTCAGTGCCTTACGTACACATCTGCAATTCTGCTTCATGGATATTGGCAGCGTGTCTATATGAAGAGCCGTAAATCATTTGTCTGAGCCAATTCCAATAAAGTCTCTGCAACACCTTACGTTTGTGATTTGCCGGTAGAATTCCAAGGCTCGGGAGACTTAAAATATCCAATCACTGACCACCTATTGGCCATATCACCCAACGTTCGTCACCGCCCCGCATAACCCCCAGCATAGTGGGGAGAGGAAAAGAAGTTCTGTCAACTGACAAGGTCGTATAACTGACCTAACCCCGTGTCTAATAAGTAGAGGCATACAACATTCGTGATATTATTTGGTGGTTGGTTAAACTTCTCTTACCTGTATATCCAAGAGCAATCTGATCGTTTATTCGACACGAGCCTTTATTTGATGACAGTTACGTTTGTAAGCCCTTTACAGGAGGTTGGTGACTCTGCCGTTGAACGTACGATTATTGGCTAGAAGCGAATTCTGCAATATGCCACGACAGTGTCGGCCAATAAGAAAAGTCGAGCGAACATTTAACAGCTTGCAGTATACACTTCTGTCAGAAAATAACGTGAATTTGCACATGTCTACATATAATAAGATGTGACTCTCAAAGGGCCGCGCCCAGGAGGGGGGGGGGGGTAGACCAAGCTCCCCTCCCCCCACGAAATGTTTGAACTTACTCTAAATAGAATAGTGAAATTGAGACCAAACCACACTTGCCACAGACTACATAGTAATACAGACGCGAAATGACGAGGCGGCACGTTTGATACAGGCGAACTTCGCCGCTAATTGGCTGCCTGAGGCTGTTGATACCAGCCCCGTGTATGTTTGGTTCATTCATGTTTCGGGAGGTTTCCTATTGGTCTGGCTGCAGTCTTATTCTGATTGGCTGTAGGTGTTTCCGCCATATTGGTGGTCAGCGGAGCCATTTTTCTGGCGTGTGTGACAGAGTTTACATTACTATCGGCTGTTTCACTTCTGTATAACTAAATATGCTGTGCCCTTGCTTTAGGGAAACTACTTAAATACTACCATTTCGCACTTTAAATCCCAATTTCCCCGGGGAGGGGCCCCGGATCACCCACTTTATAGGACCGAATTGAGGGGGTTGAGGGGGGTCAGTGCTATTCCATAAAATTTTGTATTGGTGCATTAGAAAGTTATGGTGGCTTTGGTACAATCCAAAGTATAACGTAACATCGTAACAAAATCCAATAATAAAAAATGTAAATTCATGAAATTGACTCTTGATTTTCGGGCCCTCTCCAAAACAATTTTTTATGCGACGCTGGACATCAGTAAACGTAGAGGAACTGTAGATACGTGTGACATCTACTATGTTCTAAAATAATTTGTTAAATTTTCTGGCCATCTAGTCATCGCAATCTCGGCACGCCAACCGAAAATTGTTAACACTGTCAATAATGCCAGGGACTTCAGAGTTCACGAAAACCAGTCGGGAGAAAAAAGAAAGAAAATAAACCATAGCCACTCTCACTACCAGTTTGGCGAGCCATCGCTGCAGTTCGTTACGTCTTCACGTTTGATATTCCGGTCAGGATGCAGACCTGTCTCTACGGTTAGTCTCTCTCTCTCTCTCTCTCTCTCTCTCTCTCTCTCTCTCTCTCTCTCTCTCTTAGCCGAGCCCGTTACCTCGCAACTTGCCACCACACTATGTTGCCGCGGCAAATAAATAAATATAGTAGCAAAAAAACCTACCTCTCTCACTACTACTGGTTACAAAAAAAAATTATTTTAATACAAAAAATATTATTTTAGTTTCAGAGCACGATGGGAGAAACTCATTCTCACACAAACAAACACACACACATGTATGCACATTCACAGAGGATGTTTTCGTGCTAAGTTAAACTTTTAAGAAGCAAAATGAGATTAGGAAACATTGGTCGAAAAAGGCCTCCGTTAAGGGTGCGGTCACCGGCAATTTTCATTACCATTTATTTATTCTTTATTTGTACCAGATATTGATTTCCTTATTTTAGACATAAAATGTGGCTAAATTTGGCTCTTATGAAATTTTTTATCTCTCATAGTTTTCGCGTAATGGCTTGTTAAAGTCATATTTTGCATGTTTCCGTTTTAAGGACTACACTAAAACCAACTGATATACCAAGCTCAAAAAAATCTCAATGGATAAAGACATTGCAGACTACAATGTGATGCTCATAAAATAAAGAATAAAAATTATTTGTATTAAAAAAATGCTGAAACTAAAAATAAAAATTTGAGACTGTGTACAGTCATACGATACATAATGTTGCCAGAGCGTTTTTTAAATAATGTACCGTTTGCTAGTAAAAATTTATTTTGCTTCATTTTGGCTTATTTTGACAACAAAATATGCGCTACTTCAGGGGCGAAAATCTAAAAATTTGTTTGGTGTATTGCAACAGATAAAATCAGATACAAACGATTATCTATAAGTGTTAAAACTGCCAGAATTAATATTTAATATATAGGCTATAGTATTAATTTGCGTTAAAAAATATTTTCGAAATCATTGCTAAACTAAAGAGCGAGGCCTTAATACCGTGATGTCTGTACGAAAGATTTCTATTGGCCAATTCGTAAGCTACTTTCAGTAAAATTTCGTTTGGGTAGAAGTCGTTATCATTGTAACAGTACATTTACGTTAACTGTACTCTATGTCTTCAGTAAATTTTTGCCTTTTGTTTGTTAGTAGCATTTAAAAGGTTTACCTGTATGCTTTCAAATGGTATATGATTAAAGGTACGTCAATTTCGCAAATACATTCCAGGTCAGGTTGAACGCCAAAAATATATACTTCATAATCACGTGTGTGATTAGCTGGCGGCTGTCACGAAACACATTTGACTACTGCAAGCCAGTAGTAAATAAGGAAATGATTCATAGAGCTATCACTTGTAATGTCATAAACCAATGAATAATCGACTGTATCCAGAGCGTGTACAGGACTGAGCAATCTAGGCTACTGCCAGATGAATCCGCGAAATTTACGTACCTCTATATATTATTTAAAGTTGCTCTTCCAATTTATAAAATGTTTTCTATGTCGTGGCATCAGCAGACACTTAAACGTGTATGACGGGACATTCTAATTGTGTGTAAACCTGTTACGTCTCGGTAAACAATGTTGTTAGTATTATGTTACTGCCTATCTTTGATAGCATGCAGCACTGGTGATACAAATTCTTTCTCATTCTGCAACACGCCGAATATAACGAACATTTAAGTAGGTTTGACTACTCGGTGATGGTTTATCGTTTATAGCCGCTGTCTACGTGAGATATGTGGCGTGAGCTAGGGTAGGCATTTATCTGCTTAGTTAGCTACATACGGCGATGCTCATGCCATTTTTAATTATATCGCTTACTGACAAATAAAATTGTCAGTATTGAGAAGACGAGAATATTGCTACACATGTAGGAATCAATTACGAGATATTTTTTTATGTTTTTTCATCATGAAAATGATTGTCTATTCATTGTTTTCGAGATATTAAAATACACCCTAAAAACGTATGCCTATAGCAGCGAGATGAATTAAAAAGTAAGTAATATAATATAATTTGGGTTTGTCATGTACTGATCCTTGGGAGCATAAGTACATGTTATGTAGCTATTTTATTTTTAAGTTTGTGATACAGTGCACATTTAGTTTATCTACGCATTTTAAGTTGCATTTAGAACCCACGATTTTTGGTGAAAAGAATTCTGCTACAATTTGTTTCAATACCTTATGTGCACAAATGCAGCTCTGCTTCTTGAGTAATGGCAGAATGTAGGCGTGGCTCATTTGACCAGTGCCAGCAGGGACGAAGGTTACTGCGACACCACACGTCTGTGATTTGATGGTAAAACCCCGAGACGTTGAGAATTTAAAATAGCCAATCACTGACCACGAAGCAGAGTTGCATACGTGCACAAAATGCACTGAAACAAATTGTTGCAGAATTCTTTTCACCAAAAATCGTGGGCTCTATGCATAATGTATAAGTTATATATCACATTTTTAGAAATTAATTTTAATTTTTTCCAACATTTTTCTTTCTTGTGGTAACTACACTCTAAATCCGAATCAGTGAATATTCACTTATTCACGCCGATGGATGGAGCAGTTTCAACAAATTGAATCAGTGAGAAACCACTGTGAAATCGGTGACTATTCACTGATTCCAATAAAGAGTGCCAATATTCCACAAGTTAATTAGTGAATATCCACAGATTTTTCAGCAATTTTTCACTGATTCAATAAGTGAAAACTGTTCTTTCAAAACAACTGAAAAAACGTGTGAATATTCACTGATTCACTTGTGAGATGTTGGCACTCTTGAAGGAAATCAGTGAATATTTACAAATTAAACAGTGACTACTTTCACAGATTCAAATTGTTGAAACTGCTCCGTCTATCAGCGTGAATCAGTGAACATTCACTAATTCATATTTATAGTGTAATGAAACGGATAGTTGGAATCAATTTTAAAATCATTTTTCCGCAGATATAGTAAAATAATGAAATAATTATTTGGTCGCAAAACATTAAAAAATTAGTTACACTCACTCTAGGCAACTAATAATGGGCCAGATTTGTAATATAAAGACCTCAACTCATAAACTAAGCTTTTAACTATCACTGTCTCTCTCTACGGTGTGACATTAAATAGGTGTTCTGTAGGGAACGATCTGAAATCTGCGCGAACTTCTTAAGTTCTCATGAATGTAAATGACACTACCAATTTTGCTGTCAGAACTTGTAACTTCAAGTAGGAACCAAAGTGGCGTAACTTACATGCGCCATGTGCAGTTTAACTATTGTTGTGTTTCTCACGCACTAAAGCCTTAAATGAGCTTTCACTCTTTGAAGGCCCAGAGATGTATTTGTTAGCACAGACATTGAAAATGTATTTGGGTATATTATATAGTATAATCAAATCACAAAAAATTATGTAGCAATCTGGTAAACTAAGACAATACTAATTTTTATTGTGAATTGTATATAGATCGACTTCTGGAACATACAAGTGTTAAATAATTACGGAAATGAGAAGAATTTTCTACCGCTATTTAAAGAACTTATTTAACATTAAATATTAAAAGAATGTCTCAACTTGTGCAGAAGAAAACGCAAATTTATGTTGAAAATAGTATGCCTATATTATTTTACTATGGCTGTTCTGTTTGAAGGGTAAGTTAAAATACTTTCAAGCCAAAGTCATTATGTGTCTGTCATTTGATAAACCGATACCAGTTGTCTGGTAATTATGTATTGACCTCGCGGTGATGTGTTTTTCAAGTCCGACTGCCATGACATGGTAAAAAAAACATACTGCAATCACGGCTTTGCATTTATGACGTCACAGAAACCTGTACTATTGGGTGCACAGTACCGTTAAACAACTCGCAAATAAAATCAATAATTTACGGGGATTTTATGCTCAGGCCATTAAAAGGCATCGTTTAATTAACATAGAAAGCGAAAAATAATATAAACGAGGATAGTTTAGGGAGCTACAACGTGTCGTATACGTTTAAACGATTAATTAGAATTCATACGATAACAGTTTTAAAATTGTATTATGTGTTGAAGTAATTAATGGGTAATATTTTAAAAAATAAGTATAATCGGATATTGATATTATAATTGCTCTATAGTGCTTTTATTATAAACAAGATATAACCTGCGTGAAAAACATTACCATGTAAGTTGAATCAGATTGCTGATTTAGCTGATGATGTTAGTTGACTTAAATATTTTAAAGTGAGCTTTAATTTTCTTATCGTAAATTCTTCCATATTAAATAACCAATCATTTTGAATGTGTAAACTACTTTCGCAGATTTGTTCGCTGTCTGCTAAGCTTGTATCCACGCTGTTTATTTGGAATAAAGAGAGAGGAAAAATTCACGTAATAGGCTTTCTCCAAGAACATCTGCGTACAGAAGGAAACATGATATCGAGTGATTGGACTGTCATTAAGGGGGAGTTTTAGACCATTTTATTTTATTTTCAGTTTTTGAGCCGTAACGTTTAGTCAAATAATGAGATTTTTAAATGTTTGTTGTAATTGAAGTTTACAATTAGAATTTTTTGTTTTGTGGACATACGCCATTGCTCATGTTTTGCTGATCAAACCTGTGTTGAATGACAAATTACAAAAAAGAAAAAGAACAAAAAATATATAAAACACACCAAAAATCCCAGAAGAATTCTGTCAGTTTTTTTTTATTTTTCTACTTTTTTTATTAATTATTATATTAGACAACAAGGAATTCTAGAGATAGAATTCAGTTGAATATCGACGTAGCACCCAGGCACAAAATACAGACACAAATATAGAACCAGATTCCCAATATGAAAATAGATGGAAATTGACAAAACAGTAACAGTGGGCAACAAACAAATGACATTAGACAACACAACACAAGTTGTTTTTCGCTATTTTCTAGTGTCTCTAATTATGATACATTTCTGACAAGAAAACTGTACGATTTGTTCGATGGGAAAATTTGTTGCTTTGGAAATATTTTCAAAACCACTGTAAAACTGCCGGACGATTTCCTTGGAAAACATGGACGCTTCGTCTCTGGCCATCTGCAACACACCGGCTGCAGTCGTATGCGCATCGCTCTCTGTCTCTGGCTAAGGTCAATTATACTACAGGTTTAGAATGTGTTTTCTTGCGAGAGAGTTTGTCACAGGGAAAATTTCTGCCGCTAATTTTGCTTACATCGCTAAGGGACCAGAAAAAATATGTAACTATAGTACAATTAAATTTAAACAGGCTTGGAAATGACAAAGTCCTTTTACTTCATTTTAAAGTGAAAAAAAAATCAATTTCGCTTTTTAAATGATCAACTTTATGTAACTTAAAATTCAGGAAAGCTCTGTGATTGGTTAGTTTGCACACTTTACCGATACCAGCGCTCAAGCGGCAGAAATGTTCCCTGTGCCAAACATTGATCTTTCTAATCTGTAATATAGACTAATTAACCTTATTCTGGTGTATGGTACCAGGCACGGGGGTAGCATAAGGTCTGAATGAAGGCGAGGGGTGTGGAGCCAAGAGGGGGGAGAGGTAGCCACCAAATTTTTCAGCCACCATACTGCTTTAACCTCAAAAGTACACATCAGACTGGTATTTTTTATGGTAAATGAATGTATTATGTTCTTTAATTTATATATCAGGTTGAAAACTATATTTTAGCCCTGTTTACATACCTCCCAACTAATATTTCCTCAATTTTTAAATTAGTCAGCCATATTGATACCAGCCATGTCAAGTGTTTGTTTGGTTACAATTCCCGGCGACATGCTCCATTTGGACCCTTCTAACATCAATGGTACCAGGCGTATGTGCTCGTCTCTGTGTGGTCGGGCCGCCAGAGAAAGTTCACAGTTGCCGGCGCGGCGGTGCGGCAATTATGGCTTATTGGAGAGAGCTGCCGTGCTACGTACGGCCTCGGGGCAATGCCGGGCTAGCGTTGATCTCCTGTCAGGCGCACGTTAATTGGCCGTCCCTGGCACGCGGGACCGACCTACCGGGTTGATTACCAAGTCTCCGGGCGGGCGAAAGGTTGTGGCCTCTCCAAAGAGTACGATAGTAATAGATGAGACAACCATGGTTTTGGCTGGTTCGTACGACGCGCGCGTCATTTTGAGCATGCGTGAGTCGCATAGCAATACCGGTTTTTTTTTGTTTGTTATTGTCGTTTTGCTACCGTAACAAGGCCTTCGAACTAAAAACATAGCTATTTTAAACTAATCTAAACTAACTGTCACAGTGGTCGGGGAAATAACGGGACAGTTAATCAGGTGCAGAGCGGATGTGCAGAGATGAATGAACGAAAATGAACACCCAATAGGAAGATACAGTTATAGGTCTTTCGAGATAAAGTGAGAAGTAAAAATTTAACCTTTAAAATATCGCTAGCCGTTAATGAATTTATTCAACATTGACAGTATTAGCCTTTGTACGGTTGGCAGCGAATTACCGAATATATAGTTACGTGAATTTTGCAATTTAAATACAATCATACTGGAATAAAATGAACTGAAATAGGCACACCTGAATTTTATAAATTAATAAATTCCCTTTCATGAACAATATAGGTACCCACCCACGCCAATGTTAAGTGACGTGTCCAGCGAGGTTAGACATTTCCCGCCGTTGTCCGTTACGAGCGGAAAGATAATTATTGGCTAGACGTAGAAATTTAGCAGGGCTTGTTTGAGTGCTTACTTCATCATCAACCAAGGACAGATTGACAGCCTTTTTTAAGAAGGAGGGGAGGGGACGAAATACCTTCTGCTACAACCCTCCAACTAAAGCGAATGGTCCAGGGGATCCTCCCCCAGAAAATTTTTAATTTAGAAGACTAAATTGTTGGTATGTAAATGGTTTTTAATGTAAACTATTAAAGATATAACTTGTAGGAACTGTAATATTTATATATATAGTCCAATTTCGTTCATTAGGTGCTTTGCTTAAACCAACAACTCAAATTATTGCTACTGGATCTCAGGGGGGCGACCGCCCCCTTCGCCAACCCTTCACCCCTTGAAAACGTTCTTGTCCTGAACCGCCTACATAAGAGTCAACAGTCGCTTTACTGCACGCGACAGCTTGGCTGAACCAGAGGCTAGACGGCTCCAGAGATATACTGTCGAGTGTGCAGCAGTACCACAGAGAACTCTCTTATGCCGGCTTTCTACTGGATGTTGCAAAACTGCACATCAAATATTTGAGAAAGCAATCCTCGCATCTAGAGTAATAAATATGGGTACGTGAACGTGAGTCCGAAGATGCACCGTTTCTGCACAGTTCGCGGCACATGACGAAGAGTGAAAAACGAGCAGCCTGGAGCATCTTCCTGAGGAATGCTGCATCGCACAATGCCGTCCGATATTAAGGCCGATATTAAGGCCGCGATCTTCCATTTATTTCAAACAATTGCCAATAACTCGAATATTTTTTCAACTAAATTCTTTCAAAAAAATTTGAGACTGTGTACAGTCATTCTACATACAATTTTATCAGAGCGTTTTTCAAAATAATTTACGGTTTCCTAGCAAAAAAATTATTCTGCTTCATTTTGGCTTGTTTTGACAACAAAATATGTGATATTTCAGAGGCAAAAATCTAAAAATCCGTTTGGTGTATTGTAACAGAAAAATTCAGCTACAAATGATGATATGTAAGTGTTAAAACTGTATCATGAATTTTTGGTATATGTATTAATTTACATTAAAAAAATTCTAAACCATTGAAAAACTAAAGAGCGAGGCCTTAAGGGCGTTCACGTGGCTAAAATTCATAATTTTATGTTTGCGTGACATAGTGTTCGTTTTATTGACGTTACTTGTGTCTATATTTGCCACGCGTAAATTTTTTCCAGTGCTCATAGATTTCCCATAGCGGCATGTTAAAGTCAGAATTTGAAAGTTACGGTAACATATAGTAATAAACAAAAACCAAGTGACAGTCGAATGAAATAATTTACACTGAAATTAGATATTATGTGTCATGCTAAAATATTTAAAACACACAGAATAAAGCAGTTTTGTCTTTTTAAAAACTGCCGCAAAGGAAGTAAATTGTCATCATTTTCAGATTTTTTAAAAAGTACAAAGAATTTTTATTGTAAGTTTTTAAATATTTTAGCATATGGCCTAAAATATCTTATTTCTGTGTAAATTATTTCAATCGAGTACACGGTCTAAGAGGTAGAGGTCTTGACACTGCGTATGCTCTCCAGCAAGAGAAAGTGACCCCTTCATGTCGCCGAGCGCTAGTAGTAATTTGGTGGAAGATTTGTCTTGTTTACATCTTGCGTTTTAACATTCATGCAATTATTTACATAAAATAATGTTAATAAGGTAAGCTGATATAGTATATACATGTTCCGTGTCCATAAATGCTTTGGCATGTGTGGAACTGTTTATAAAAGTAGTCTGAGAAATATATTGTGTATTATTATTTTAGTGAACACATTCGCACAAAAACTATCATTTCGGGGCCTACAAAATTTTATAATCGTTGCAATGTGCATCTACATTTAAAATATTTAAAAACTAAATTTTATTGTTGTAAAAAAATGTGTTCCAATACAAATTTACGTTCCCGTTTTTTTCTTCCATATAATTCTCGCAATTCCGGTAACAACTTCACATTTGAAGCTAAGCCAAATACAAAAACAAGTCAAATCTTCCACCAAATTACTACTAGCGCTCGGCGACAAGAAGGGAGTCACATTTTATTCCTCAGTGTCAAGACCTCTACCTTCATAGACCGTGATCGAGTAAGTACCTTGGCTGAAAAATTTTTACAAGTGCAAAATGAAGTCACAAGTAGCGTCGATAAACGAACACTACGCCGCACAAATATTTAAGAACTTTTTTTCACGTGAACATATTTAAATACCTACTTCTCGTCTGGTATGTAGTTGCCAATAATAACTGCCATTGCGGTAACACAACGGTTACACAGACCATTGTTACAGTCCAATATTTTTCGCGAAAAAAATTCTGCAACAGTTTGTTTCAATGCCTTATGTGCACATATGAAGTTCTGCTTCATGGTTATTGGCATAATGTATTATTGCACAGACGTGGCTCTTTTGACTGTGCCAACAGGAACAAGGTTACTGCAACACCACACGTCTGTGATTTGCGGGTAGAACCCTAGACGGTTAGAGTTAAAAACAGCCAATCACTGACGCACGAAGCAGGGCTGCATATATGCACTTAAGGCATTGAAACAAACTGTTGCAGAATTCTTTTCGCGAAAAATCGTGGGCTGTTATTCATGATTACTGGCAACATGTCTTTGCGAAGTGAAGTCTCCCATTTGACTGTGCCAACCACAAGAAGGCTACTGCAACATCACACGTCTGTGATCTGACGGTAGGACTCCAAGACACGAGAGATTTAAAACATCCAATCACTGACTATGTAGCAGAACTGTAGACGTGAACGTACGGCACTGAAACAAACTGGGGCAAAATTATTTTCGCGAAAAGTTCGCATTCTTCAGTGAAGAGATTTTGGTCAGCACTTAAGAGGGCGTGGTACATAATTCACGCTGAAAGCATTAATATATAACTGTAGGTTTCTTGAAGCCAATTTGCGAAAATTAAACAATAGCAATCCTAGACAATGTTTTAGCCAACGTTTTAAACAAAATTGTTTCCAGTGTTACGAACTTCTGAGGCACAATCTCTGACGCCGGAACCTCGTGCATTTAACTGGGGCGCAAGAGATCACGCGTAACGAATTAGTAATTCTGGATAAATATTTACTCATAAAGTAAGCAAATACCATTATCTAGGATTGTCATTGAGTATTTTACCCATATTAGCTTCGAGAAAAGCGTAGAAATCAATTTGTGTTTTCAGCGATTATGTATCTACCACGCACTCTTAACGTCTATGTCTGTGGCGCTGTTGAGGGGTGTCATGATGCCAGTATGGAGCAGCACTGGAATGAAGGGGCGGGAGAAACGGGAGATCCCCGAGAAAACCATCGTCCACGTGTAGTTTGCGTACTTCTGGACCTCGAACGCGATGAATACGTTCTCTCAGACGGCAAGTTTAATAACGAAAATCCATGCGCTCCGTGCTCAAAGTTACCAAACTGCATGCTACTTCAATACAGAGCAGTTCTCGTTTGGCTGCTCTGGAAGGTGTAGTTGCGTGCAATGTCCTTTCAAAGCCGCGACATAACTAGCCACGTGATGTGCTACAGTGTTATAATGCGCTGGATACGAGCCAACAGATACGTCGGAAGATATGGCTCGTACTGTTCTCCTGACTCTCGATACTTTGTTGCCGTGCCCGGGTACAAACAACATGCTCCATAGGAACGGCGATAATGAAATGAGCTCCACCCGTCTCTACACTCGTGTCCAATAAAAAGTGGCGTCCCATATCGGCCACATTTCTTACTTGTGGATGACGCCAGTCAAGAGTCGAGGGAAATTTCGCGTTCTCGTCCCCGCTCCATTCATTCTGATTTAAGTTTCACTTGATCTACAGAGATGATGGATTATCACTGGAAAACTTGACTTTTTGTTGGGTTTCAACGTATGTACGTTCATCTTAAGGAAATATACTTTTCTTTATTTAATGGCTTTGTTTGTGGCGAAGTTAAGGCTTTCGCCTTCTCTTACATTTAACCACGTTTTATACAAATAAAATCATACATGTGTGACAAACAACAATAAAACTATAACTACAAGAAACACTTAAATACAAAATTAATATAGCAGAAAATTATTTATTAATTTCGCTAGATGCACTGAAAATTTTTAACTGATTTTACATATGAATGAATACCGCAAGTACAGAAAAAAAACAAGTTAAATATTTGTAGTGAAATTATAAATACGCCATTAGGTGTTTTAAAAAAAAATTTTGTGTATGCTATCTAAATATTCATGTACAACAACATAGCTATAGACTACTCTTGCGGGAGTTAATTTGCATCTGAATAACTGCATTACAGTATACAATATATGAATTGTTGATAAGAGAGAAAAATTATTTAATGTGACATAAATTTGTATATTCATATATAAACGGGTTAAGAAACTGCATGTCTAATAAGATTTCAATTTTGAACTACTTTTAAATTCTAAACACATAAAAATATACCTAAAGAATACTAGTATAAACACATAGTAGCTGTTGCCCTATTTAACTGAGCCGGTAAGATTCCCACTACTGTATTATTTAATGTACAGTATATTATTTAGGGCCATGAACTTTACGCAGAAATAATTTTGCTCCTGTTTGCTTCAGTGCCTTACATTCACATCTGCAGTTCTGCTTCGTAGTCTGTGATAGGATATTTTAACATTCCCGTGTCTTGAGGTTGTGCTCGCTAATCACTAGAGCCGCGATTTTATGGCGAAAAGATTTTTGCAACATTTGGTTTCGATGCGTCATGTGTAGAGACATGAACTTTTCGCGAAAAGAATTTTGCCCCACTTTGTTCCAGTGCCTTATGTGCACGTCTGCAGTTCTGCTTCATAGATATTGGCAACGTGCCTTTGAACAGTGACGTTTCTCATTTGACTGTATCAATCACAATAAGGTTACTGTAACACCACACGTCTGTGATTTGCGTGTCAAACCCCACGACACACGAATGTCAAAACATCCAATCTCTGACCGTGAAGGAAGTCTGCAGACGTGCACACAAGTCACTGACACAAAGTGAGGCAAATTTCTTTTCGCGAAAAGTTCATGTCTCTAGTCATGTGCACACCTGCAGCTCTGCTACATCGTCTGTGGTTGGATGATTTTACTCTCACTGGCCTTGGCAAATTATAGACGTACAGACTAACAATAATCTTATTCTGATTGGTGCAGTCAAATGAGAAACGTTTCTGAACAAAGACACGCTGCCAATAACCTTGAAACAGAACTGCCGATGTGCACGTGAGTAACTGAAACAAAGTGGGGCAAAAATCTTTTCGCGACAAAATCGTGGCCCTAGTAATCACAGACGTGTGGTATTGCAGTTGCCTTACTATAATTGGCACAGTCAAATGAGATACGTCATTTCACAAAGACACTTTGCCAAAAATCATGAAGCAATACTGTGCATGTGCACGTAAGACACTGGAACAAAGTGAGGCAAAATTCTCTTCGCGAAAATTTCATGGCCCGCCTACTGGTGAGGCACGACGCCAAGGGCGATGTTGACCGGCTCATCTGGTGCGGTATCGCCTCTACCACAAGACACTGAAACAACGTGCATTGGTATCGTAGATCACTCGCCTGGCTGACACTTTCAGTGGCGGCCCTCTGTTTTAATTGGTGGAATATTATAGCAAAGTCCATTGCATGTTTCTAGTGTAGTTTCACACAAATCTCGTTGGTAGTTTTTTTTTTTTTTTTTTTTTTTTTTAGATACATCAGGGATAAAATTCTGTTTTAAGTCATTTTAAGGTTCTCCGAAATGATTTATACAATTGACGTACTGCTTTGAAACTACCTTTACGTCATTTTTCGAAGTGTATTTTCTTTCCTAGCATTCACATAATGAACACATGTGGAATGGTTTCGTTGGAAAGACGTATTTACGAACACACTACAGCGCATTTTAAACGCGCGGTAGGCGGCAGCTGTGGTTACGTCAGAGTTATGACTTGACGGTAACCGACAACTGCCGTCTAGCGGATGGCGATCGTAAAACACCGGTCAGAGGCACCTCACAGAGGCTATCGTTACTCATAGTTCTTCCTCTGGTTTTATTTATTATGCGGTTGTGGGTGTGAAACGACGAGTGTTACCTTCACCCAGCAGTTAAGCCATTGCGGTCGTTTTACTACCATATGGTTACGAACACTGGATTTATCGCGGTAAAAGACAGTTTGCTAGGTTTCAGTAGAACTAAGTGCCTGAAGGAGCCATACTATTATTTGTGCTGCAAGATATTTCAGCTGTTTAAGGAAGTGATTGTAAATTATACCAGTATTGCCAGTTCTTAAAAGTGAGTGATAGTCAACATTTCTAATGTTTGTATTTTGGGTTATAACTTTTCTTCTGGCTAAATTCATGGAATATTAACTTAGCTGCAGAATAGACTACATATTAATGGAATTTTAGACTGAAAATATTGTTCAGTGGATAAAGACTTCGCAGGCTACAATGTCACGTTCATAAAAACAAATTTTCTTTGTATTTAAATAAAAATGCAGAAATTTAAAATAACAATTTTAAAAATTCAATATTTTTAAATGCAAAGAAAAATATTCTATGATTTAACATAGCTGAATTTGTAGCCTACAACATCTTTACTCACTGTGAATTTTTTTTTTTTTTTTTTTTTTTTTTTCAGTTTGGTGAGTTGGTTTTAGTGTCGTCTTTAAAACAGAAACATGCAAATTTTGGCTTTAACGAGCCATTACGCAAAAACTATGCGAGATAAAAAATTTTATGAGGTAAATTTTGTCACATTTTGTGTCTAAAATAAGGGGGGGAAATAACTGGTACAAGTATAAAAATAAAAGCATGATGGTGAAAATAGCGGTAGACTGCTCCCTTAAGTGCTCAAAAGCGACGGAGCAGTAAAGTCGACCTTGGAGCACACATCAAATGCCACATCGCCTTAGAAACCGTGTTTGTAATGAGCATGGTGTTTTAACAATGGCATTTCAACCTTGTCTTAAGTGTGTTTTCTTTTCATATGTAGTCACAGTGGGTGCATGTGGAAAAGTTTCGTAAAAAAAACTGTTTACAGACCACACTGCAACGAATTTGAAACGTGATGTAGGCGCCATCCTCAATGCGGGGTCTCACTCCGCATGTTTAATTATTATATTTCTCGCTATTTCTAAATTCCGAGAAGAAAATAGCGATAACAGCGTGGATTTTATTTATGTTGCGGTACAATACAGGCATAGCATTCGAACTTTTAACGTACATTTAGGCCGAAATCAAACAATTTAATTTTATATTCTTAATTTGTTCGACCGATTGCTGCCTGAATATAAGTCAAAAGTTCAACTGCGTCGGTGGTACTGTAGCGCAATGCAAATAGAATTCATGCTAAAACCACAAATTTCACACTTTTGTTCTCATCGTTCAGAAAAAGCGAAACATAAAATAATTCTACTCGCGGGGTGAGACAGCCATATCCAGATGGCACATGAAATTTGTTGCAGCGTGTTAGGAGAAAGTATTTTTAAGAAATACTACCAAACGTGTGTTCGATATCTTTGTCTATGATAAAAAAAAAACATTTAAATCTGTGCTTCCCTATTTCTGTTTTCTAGTTATCATGCTTAGAAACACCGTTTCAGCGCACCTCTAAACGGATGATTAAAAACGGATTTTTCAGACTGCTGTCGCGTATAAAATACCAACCGTAATGGTAAAATAATACCAGAGAAACATGTTAAACTACATTACGCACTTTCCGTAAGTAAAAAAGTAAGGTCATCGCTTAAAGTCCCAAAGAAAAAAGCGAACGACAGAAACACTACACGCCGTTTTCGCGCCCTGCGCATAAATGCGACACGCTCGTTGACGCACGAGGCAGGTCTAGTTCTTATCGCCTGCCTATTTCCGTACCTCAGACTGTCAACTGTTTAATATATCCGTAAAAAAAAAAACCTAGCCCATACCTGATTGGTCATGACGGCAAAATCACTGGGCAGTGGACAATTTGTTTACCACTTTATTTCGTTAGTTATAAAATCGAATGCTATCGAAGACTTCTGTCAATAAATTGGCATTACCATTGATAAAAAAAAAGTAGTCGCCAGTACTGTACAGGTAAATGTTTATATGCCTCGAACATGCATGAAAAGTGTGCATAAATTAACTAAGTGCATTAATGCTTTTGTTAAGCTAATACGTGCATTGCAGGAATAAGTATATTTGTGCAGAAATTTTCTTCATTTGCATACATTATACAATTCGATATTTTATAAATGAATAAACAAAATCAAACGTGACGTTGTAAAAAATTAAATATCTCAAAAATATACATCGAAATAAATGTTAAAACATAAACAAATATGGATGACTAGCTTAATTAATATTTAGCGTGTATTAAACGTCCGAAAACGTATGTTCTAGAGAAGAAAAAAACATTCATATTTTCACTGGAGTTGTATGTTTATGAAACAAATAAATGACACTTTGACGAAATATCTATAAAAGAAAAATAAAATAACAGTTATAAGAGATTAATGTTACGTATTACATATCTTTTATTTAAGTTTTAAATACGTGTAGACGGAAGATTGGTTATTCATTACGTAACAAGTGAATCTGAATCGTAACATCATAATCATTAGTATGTGAAACAGTCAGGTAGGCAGCCCAAATACCACTCATGACGAGGTGGTTGTCTAGCTTGTACACCACAGGCGTTCCTCTAAATTAATTCAAACACACGACACTCGTAAGGCTTCATATAGTTTGTTAACGTTACGGGAACGTACACGTATCAATCAACACCGCTACATGGTTACAGATCAGTAACTCTGTGAAGATAAGTCGATGGTGAGTAATTGTTAGGAACATAAATATGCTTCCATAACCGCAATTTCCTGCCCGTTATTATTAAAATATTTTTGGGCGCATCCAGGCTTGCTACTTTGATATGCCCTTATAGGAAAACTATGGGACCGAAAAATATGTATTTGTGAGAAATTACTATTAATGTAATGTGTTAAGAGTGGAACAATCATTCGCACAATTAGGAATTTTAGATTTTTTTTGTGCAGAAATGTCTTAAAAGATAGCCTTACCATTTTTTTTTTTTTTTTTTTTTTTTTTTTAGAAATAAGCACAAAGGTTTTCTCTTTTTAGGCATGATAATTTTATCTTTAAAATATTACAATTTCTTACAGTATACATTCAATGCTTTGGTTAGAGATAGCAGCATTAGCCGCTTAAGATCTAAATTTTTACCCCCCTTGTTTTTGGCTAGAATTGTGTTTACTTCCCAAGGCATGCACCCCTTTTGGCCTAAACCTGTGCATGCTTATTTTTTACGAGACATAGAAACTTTTCATCTAAATTTGCTGGAGCAGTACTAGGACATAATCTTCAAAGTGATTTAAGTGCTTTCAAGTGAGGAAAAAAATTGTAATTTTTTGTTTGTATATGATAATCATAATAGTTTTATACAGGTTACTTAGGAGTCCATTTTCCTCTTACGAAATAAAATTAGCTCATCCAGTTTTCCTATAGTGACATTTAAAAGTGAAATTTTGAATATTTTTACTTCACGCAAAGTGCGAAAACCAATAAACATAATGAAACAAAATATCACATAAATGCTTTACGACACAGTCAACAACATGAAGTATATATAAGCCCTTTAGAAAAGCATTTTGTATTTTTAAGAAAATTTGCTAAAAAAAAAAAAAAAAAAAAAAAAAAAAAAAAAAAAAAAAAAAAAAAAAAAAAAAAAAAAAAAAAAAAAAAAAAAAAAAAAAAAAAAAAAAAAAAAAAAAAAAAAAAAAAAAAAAAAAAAAAAAAAAAAAAAAAAAACTGCATATTTAATTTTTTTAAATACAATAATATTTTTAATAGGTGATAACAGGC
The DNA here is from genome assembly GCA_003012365.1 of Medauroidea extradentata. NCBI lineage: Eukaryota > Metazoa > Arthropoda > Insecta > Phasmatodea > Phasmatidae > Medauroidea > Medauroidea extradentata. Next base: position 23,061 of record PNEQ01114041.1, read on the forward strand.
ATTTTAGCCATTGATAGCGGTCCAACATCATGTACAGCGTAAATTCAATAAGTTAGGTTAGAATAGTCGTAGGGAGTCAGTTAAAATTGAATTGTAAATAGAATTGTTTTTTTAGTTTTATTCAATTACAATAATTTGCTTAATGTAATGTCTATTTAATTATATTTGCATACTGGCGAGAGGTGCTGGTTTGGAAAGGAATGTTGAATTGTGTCATGGCCAGTTAACCCTTAACACAACAGAGAAGGGAAAGTTGAGTCATGGGCTGAGAGCTAGCTGGCGACCTTGAGCTAATGGGGGACTGGGCTCTGACTCTGTGAAGTAAAGGACTATACACAATCCATTACTTTAACATTTGACTTGACGTTTCTGCTACTTTAAGTATTTTGTCACTACACAATACAAACAAAGTTAAAGCATCGACAGTTGAGAAAAGATCTAGGAATCTGTTTTTTGAAACGAATTGACTGTGATATAAATTATTATACAGGCTGTTACAAAAAGGTACGGCCAAACTTTCAGGAAACATTCCACACCCAAAGGAAGAAAATGTGTGTTATGGACATATGTCCGGAAAAGCTTAGTTACCATGGTAGAGCTCAATACCTTACACCTCGTTAAATGTCATTTTAAATAACACTTCGTACAGAAAACGTCCCAAATACCCAACGGATTTGTTCTTTACAATGTACTTTACTTCCTAGGTTCACCGCCAGGTGGGCCACTTGACGGAAGGTAATCTGGACTGTATTGCTTGTGTTGACATTTAACGAGATGTAAGGTAATGGACGACTTGAAGTACACGCCCCCTGACGTCACACCGCAGGGGAAGTACTGTGGGAAACAAAGCTTGTTTACAAACATGCTGATTTGTTAGTTGCATAGAAAAGAGAAAGTAGGTAGTAGGTTAGTTGGTGATTGCAGAAACCGAAAATGTTGCGCATTCATAGATTTGCACCTAAGGGTAAAAAATATTAGTTTCAATTTCATGGTTAAGATCCACAAATACATAAAATTAATGTTTACCTGAAAAAGCGGCAAATGCCAAACAAATAATCAATTTTATTGACGTACATCTCATCCGGGACATGTGAAGCCAAACAGCTAAATGAAGGTTATGTTCGGCTGCGGTATCCATGGAGATAGGAATTGTATCCCACACCTGACTGAAGCTCCGCCTCTTTTCAAGTTGTCCATTAAGCGTTTCCGCACATATGCCCATATCACATATGTTCTTTCTTTGTGTATGTGGAATGTTTCCTGAAAGTTTGGCCGTACCTTTTTGTAACAGCCTGTATATATGCCATAAAAGCATATCACATAAATATTCCAAAAATAAGCCTAGCTATTTAAATATTTTCAGTTTACGATCTTATTTTGCAGAACACAAGCCACGCTGTCTATTGACGAAAGTTACAGTTCGTTTACAAATACTTCTGTAATGCTATTTACAAGGTTTTCCGAATATATTTAAGAAATACCTGTTACATTTTTTCATGAAATCCAAGTAGTAGAGAATAAAACGATGCGCAGAAATAAATATTTTTCATTATAACATACATAATTAGCTTTTCTTTGCAAACGGCCATCTTGAATTTGACTTTAGCTTTTCTGTTTATCGAAAACGTAAAGTCAAGGTTCCTTGACTGATCGTCTGGCGGCGCCATTGTGTACCACCCCATAAGCCATGTATTTAAAACTATCGTAAAGTCAAATGTTAAAGATAAATGCTAAAGTATTCAATTGTGTAGAGGCCTTCAGTCAGCATAGAGGCGCGACTAGGCCTAACCCCCTGCTTTGCAATGTAATATTACTTTTGTTAACAGTCATCATAAATGGTTCAAATTTTGTAAATAAGTTCAAATGTACGTTAATGTTAATCTGTGTTAATTTGGAAAAGAACGATTACATAGATAGGGAGGAAAGGCTAGGCAGAGTATTTAAACAGTTAGAATAATGTAGTGGTACTAGGTTTCTCATTGAACCTTTTTTTTTCCTACCACACAGTATCAGTGTCAATCTAAATTTTCAAGATTAAGTTCTTTTTTTTTTAAGTTATTATTGTTATTTATTATTATTACATGACAAATTCTACGTCATGGATTATTACTTGACAATTGTATATGTATGTGGGTATGTGTATGTATGTGTGTGTGTGTATGTATATATATATATATATATATATATATATATATATATATATATATATATATATATATATATATATAACTTTTGCTAAAGACATTGCCAAACCTATAAGCTAGGCCTACAGAACTGACTCTTGTATGATTTATAAGTGTGTATGTGTAAATGTGTAGTGTGTGTATGTATATGATGTTTCTTGACATGTCCTATACCATTATGTATGGTATTTTTGGACGAAATTAAAATCAAATCATTCAAATCATGTATAATATTGTAGACCATCCACAGAGAACTGCGATTGGCTGAAAGTTAAAGGAGGCGTTTCTAGGCGAGATCACTGCGAAGGCGTGAAAGTAGTCTTGCAGTGGCAGTCACGATGTGTGTGGACGAGCCCGGAGTCGCCGCGGACATTCGCGGGAGTCCACGAATTTAACTAAGGTTTGTCGGAGTCACCAAGGTATGGGCTCACACGAGGAGTAGCGACTATGGGCAGGCGCGGTAGTCCACGAATTTACACTATTTATATTACTCTCTCTGTGGTAGTCACCAGGGTGTTGACATACCCGCAGTTGCCGAAAGCAGGCGTGTTAGGCCGAGAGCTTTAACAAACTAAAATAGATATGTAAGACTCTTTTGTTCTCATCACCAAGGGTGTGTGCTCGAAGGTCGCCGCAACTGAGAGTGAGTAAGCTTATTTTAATTGATAAAGGAAATAAAGCGCAATGTTTAAAAACGATAACGCATCTAGAATATCGTATCTCGTCGTATTGACAAACCAAGGTCGAAGCTTCCGAAATATCTAAAGAAATAAAGTACGGTGTTATTATTCATTATCAGTAGAACGTCGTGTAAATCTTTGAAGATCTGTGAAAATAATTATAGGTATTTTTCTCCGGCAAAACTTTGTGAGGAGGAATATTGAAAGAGGCGCGCGTGTGTGTGTGTGTGTTGGTGTGTGTGTGTATGTATATATATATATATATGTATATATATATATATATATATATATATATATATATATATATATATATATATATATA
>PNEQ01114042.1:0-26258 GCA_003012365.1 Medauroidea extradentata
CCATCACCACTTCGGACTGATAAGGTTGTACATTGTCATTATTAGAAATACTGTTGATTGGATATATGACTGAATTTTATTGTGATTTATAGTGTTTAATTAATTGATGGTAGATTTTTCTTGTGCTTTAATTGTCAAAGTTAATTAACGTGTCTGTGACACAGGAGTAATTGTGTGCATAACTAATTGTGTTGTGAGATTTCTAGTTGATTACTGTTTTGTGTATTTCGTCGCTTTGTGAGCTATTAAGGCCATGCCTGGTAGTTTTGCAGTGATTTCGAAAATAATTTTTCCAAAATGAACTAATATCTCTATCACAAAATCGCTACATTGTTTTGTCACTAATACATCAAAGTTTCTATCTGAATTTTTCCGTTGCAATGAACACAATGGATTTTGAGATTCTTGCACCCAAATTATCACATATTTTAGCATGAAAATGAGCCAAAATGGCACAAAATATTTTTTTTTACTGGCAAACGACTCATTATTTTTAAAAGCCTACATATAATTGTGCATAGTATGACTTCACACGCTCTCAATTTTTTTCAACCCATTTGGTTGAAAACTTTTTGAGTTTTTTGCACCAACGTGAAAAAAACTACCGGGCATGGCCTTAAATCCAGTACTTAATTTAACTATTTTATTTGTAATTATAAGACCTCTATCCCAAAGAACTCATGGGAATTGCCCACATATAAAGTTTGTGCTCTCAAACTTGTAACAATACGTTGTTTGATGACAATACAGTACTTCATTCGGTTTCTAAAATGACTTTTTTTTGTCAGGTGTCAGAAAGACGCAGTCGTTTGTAAGGGTAGACTAACTATACAGGATGTGCCTTAATTGCTTCGCCACGTCTTTCACCAATAACATTTATCTGAAACTTTGGCGGAAACTAGCTCCTGTCACAGAATACAGAAGTGAAATGTACATTATGACAGCGAACTCACAATGTAAAAAACTTCCAAAAATGTTTAGGAAGTAATCAACCTAAACTCAGTATGAGACATTTACCATACTTCCGCCTTGTAAATATGCAAACTTTTACACTTGTTACAGTACAAGTCTGGTAACTTTAGTGTAGATTTGATTGTTTAATAAAAAGTTTAGTAGTGCTACCGTGGATGTCTGAGAATCAATTCTACCATACCTACCTTCATAGCGCTCCTATACGCACGTGTGGCAAATATGCAATTTAGAGTGCAGTCACACATGCCAGCTAAACGGCTTCCCTGGCCAGTAACATGGCGTAAACGCCCACCTCCAATCAGAGTAAAGCGACAGTATCTACTGCTACCCGGCAGCCAGGCCAATAGGAAACATATGCAGGAACATGCAGGAACCAAACATACACGGTCAGTTAATAAGTGGAGAAGCTCGCCCGTATCAAATGAGCCGCCACGTCATTTTGCGTCTGTATTACTTTATAGTCTGTGCCCTGTCTTATTTTCCTTATTTTGTTCTTCTCCGTCATTCGTCAGATATTACGTAGAAACAATCCGTAAAAAAACGCCTTTAAGTAATTTCACTTCCGCAGATGTCAACTATTGAATGATAGAACTACGACAAATGGCGTGTGCTTGTCATCTGTTGTGTTTGTACTGCCGTGTAAACGTTGCACGTGCGCCCTTTGGCCAGCCAGCTGTGCGTTACCCCCCCTCCCCCTATTTTCACAAGCCCTTCTCCCAGTAAAAGAACCTCTCTTGTCTAAACCATAACGGGGTGACATAGATGGGAAGGAAGGGGCCTGAGAATCAGACGAGGGGTGGACGTTTTGTAACACGACCACTAACACAACATACAGTGTTGCCAATATGGCGCGTGGTTGCACAAATACAAACTTAAAGCTGGCGTACAAAATTTAGTAAATGAAAGGAATCCCCGTCATTCTGAAGTTTTTTTTGTATAAATATTTTAGCATGTGACCAATAATATTGAATTTAGGAGTTAATTATTTCCTTCGAGCAAGCCAGTTGACTTTTGTTATTTGTATGGTCCCACTACTTGCAATTTTTTACTTTGACATAATGCTGTGAGAAGACTGTGCGATGTAAGACATTTACACACGTGAAAAATATACTCACAGATCATATCTACTAAGCTAACACTATGTCGTACAGTTTATTTCGGTTTTCATTTAATTTGGCGAAGTTAACGCTGAAAAAGCTCTTACGCTTAACGAAATTTCAAACTACGATTATCACGTAACAAGGGCAACGATGAAAATGAGTTGAAACTTAACTTGAAACAACTATAAATAATATTGTTAAAATAAATCAAATGGACAACTGCGACAAAACTTAAGGTCATAATCCATCATTTATACTGCATTTTCAATACCTAAATGAGAATAGATATCGAAAAAAACTGCTGCACATTTTTGTTGAAAACAGTGTACACTATGTTAACTAATTTTTTCAAGACAAATTAGTCCTACGCAATGTATTCAGCTAATTAAGCAATTAAGGTAATTCTCATTAAGGGCGCGATCTACCGCAATTTTCATCATCATTATTTTATTTTGTACTTGTACCACATATTTTTTTTTCTTTTAGCCACAAAATGTGACTAAATTTGGCTCTTATGAATTTTTTTAACTCTCATAGTTTTTGCGTAATGGCTTGTTTAAGTCATATTTTGCATGTTTCCGTTTTAACGACTACACTAAAACCAACTGATATACCAAACTCAAAAAAATCACAGTGGATAAAAACATTGCAGGCTACAATGACATGCTCATAATATTAAAGGAAAAAAATTATTTATATTTTTAAAAAAATATAGAATTTTTAAAATTTTTATTTTTAGTTTCAGCAATTTTTTTTTAATTCAAATAATTGTTATTCTTAAATTTTATGAGCATGTCATTGTAGCCTGCAATGTCATTATCCACTGTGATTTTTTTGAGTTTGATATATCAGTTGGTTTTAGTGTAGTCGTTAAAACAGAAACATACAAAAATATGACTTACGCGAAAACTATGAGAGATAAAAAAATTTCACAAGAGTCGAATTTAGTCACATTTTGTGTCTAAAATAAGAAAAAAAAATCTGGTACAAATAAAAAAATAAAAAATTGGTGATGAAAATTGCGGTAGACCGCGCCCTTAACGAACCAATTTACCAAATCTATATAATTTTTTGCCTTGTAAAAATTACACTAAACCATTTTTAACAAAACTGAGCCACTATTTTTCGATATCTGCTCTCTTTTAGGAATAAAAATTATTATTGTGAAAGTAGTCATAATGATGGATCGTTGTCTTAAACGAAAACTAATTTAATTCTGGAATAGAGTTGCAGTTTATAACATTATGCAGTTTTGCCACGTGAATGTCTCCTCGACAGCTATGTCGTTAGAGACGGAAATAATGGTTTGGAGAGAAAGCAGAGGAGGAATCGGCCATGACCTTTAGTTAGGAACAATTCCGTTATTCACCTGTGGTGAATCCGGTTGGTTAGAGGCAAACCAAAATCAGGCTGCTGGAGCCAGTAGGCTAACATAATGCCAGTGGCGGATTTAAAGGGGGGTGGGGGCTACCGGGCTGAATTCCCCCCCCCCTTCTAAATCGTGTTTAACATTATGAAGCCAAAGTATGTCCAGTCGCCTCAAGGAAACCTGGAATGATTTGCTCAATGAACTATAGGTAGAGTCACGATTTTATGGCGAAAAGATTTTTGCAACATTTGGTTTCGATGCGTCATGTTCACACCTGCAGCTCTGCTACATCGTCTGTGGTTGGATTATTTTATTCTCACTGGCCTTGGCAAATTATTGACGTACATACTCACAATAATCTTATTCTGATTGGTGCAGTCAAATGAGAAACGTGTTTGAACATAGACACGCTGCCAATAACCTTGAAACAGAATTGCCGATGTGCACGTGAGACACTGAAACAAAGTGGGGCAAAAATCTTTTCGCGAAAAAATCGTGGCCCTAACTATAGGCATGCTCAAACCTAAGAAGTTTCAAACGTTGTTAAAAAACACATTTGATGCTACCTAAACATCTCGTGGAGTAGAGGTATGGTCAGAGACTAGATAGTAATACAGATACGAAATGACGTGGCGGGTCGTTTGATACGGGCGAACTTCGCCGCTTATTGGCTGCCCGAGGTTGTTGATACCAGCCCCGTGTATGTTTGGCTCCTGCATGTTACTGTAGGTTTCCTATTGGCCTGGCTGCCGGCTGGCAGGGCAGCCACCTTACGCTGATTGGCGGTAGGCGTCGCCGCCATGTTGCTGGCCAGAGAAGACATTTTACTGGCGTACGTGACTGAGTTCGCTGTTCTACCGGCAATTTCACTTCTGCACTCCTAAATATTCTGTGGCATGGTGCTGTCTATTGCATCCATTTGTACTTGAATTTTTATTTTATGTGTTTGAAATGTAAAATTTCACTCAAAATATGTGTTTTTACAAGGCGTGTAATTTCTTCAGTTTACTATAATTATAACTGCTTTATATGCATATTTATATCACATAGCACTATCACACAGAATGTATATATAGCTTATATTTCAGAAACGGGAAAAGATATGAAGGTGCTGTTTGTGACACTATGTTCACACACACCTAAAGTTTTGTTTGGTGTATGTTAGTGCAGGTTAGTTAGTGAAGAACGTGGCCACCCTCAGCAGATGGAATAGTGTGCTGAGTGGTTTACTGAGACCAAATATGACACCCAGGCAAAGCACAAGTTCCGGAAAAGTTACAGAAGCACAGTGCCATCACGTCAGAGAATGTTTTTTAACGCAAATTAATTGTAAATATATCAAAATTTCATTCTTACAGTTTTAACACTTATATATCATCGTTTGTATCTGAATTTTTCTGTTGCAATACACCAAACGGATTTCTAGATTTTTGCTCCTGAAATATCACACATTTTGTCGTCAAAATGAGTCAAAATGAAGCAAAATAATTTTTTTGTTAGCAAACGGTACATTATTAAAAAAAAACACTGTGGCAAAATTGTGTATCGTATGACTGTACACAGTCTTTGATTTTTTTCAAAGCATTTGGTTAAAAATTATTCGCGTTATTTGCAATTATTTGAAATAAATGAAAGATCGTGGTCTTAATGGCGCGGTCTACCGCAATTTTCATCACTATATTTTTTTATTTTTTGTTTGTACCAGATATTTATTTTTCTTATTTTAGACACAAAATGTGTCTAAATTTGGCTGTTATGAAATTTTTTATCTCTCATAGTTTTCGCGTAATGGCTTGTTAAAGTAATATTTTTGCATGTTTCCATTTTAACGGTTACACTAAAATCAACTGATATACCAAACTCAAAAAAATCACAGTGGATAAAGACATTGCAGACTACAATGCCATGCTCATAAAATTTAAGAATAAAAATTATTTGAATTTTAAAAAATTGCTGAAAATGAAAATAAAAATTTAAAAAGTTCAATAATTTTTTAAAATTCAAATAATGTTTATTCTTTAATTTTATGAGCATGTCAGTATAGCCAACAATTTTTTTATCCACTGTGATTTTTTTGAGTTTGGTATATCAGTTGGTTTTAGTGTAGTCGTTAAAACGGTAACATGCAAAATATTACTGTAACAAGCCATTACGCGAAAACTTTGAGAAATAAAAAAATTCATAAGAACCAAATTTAGTCACATTTTGTGTCTTAAACAAGAAAAAAATACCTGGTACAAATACAAAATAAAATAATGATGATGAAAATTGCGGTCGGCCGCGCCCTTAAGGGTACTTGTACTGTGATGAAGAGAGAGAGAGTTCAAGACGCCCCTGTCCAAAGCGTGCACAGTTTCAACTGCAATGTTATATGTTCTGTGCTTATGTTTTTTAATTGTGAGTCAACCTTAAACATCTTCCGTGTAATATATCGTGTACATATGTTTCTCTTATTGTGAACCAACCTTACCGCCGCGCCACCACCTCGCACGGTAATACGCGAAACATATGAAGACATGAAGGAGGAGAGGACAGGGGGTGGTGAAGTCAACGTCTGGCGTCGACGCACTGTATGTTGCGCGCATCGCTAAGAAGTCGCCAGCCAGTCTGGCCCACTTCTCGCGAGGGAATGAGGTCACACCGCGAAGACTTGGCGTGTAGAACGACGGAGGACGATATCGGCAGAGGTACTGCTAGGCTGGGGGAGGGGAGGAGGAAGTGCTTATCGAACGGCTGGTTGTATGAAGGAGGTGGGGGAGGGAGAAGACGCCTATCACACCCAACCTGCAGCACAGCGTCGCGACGCTTGTCTGTGCTAGCAGATCCTGTAATGGATGGGTGGTGCCGTGGTTGGCGCAATCGAGTCACGTGATTTTGCCAGCATTTGACGTTTTCTTTATTACTGTTGGCAGGGGCGTACCAGCCGGAGAAGAGGAGTTTCTAACACCCCCCTATTACCAGAAAAAAATAATTTTAAATGGTTAAAAATATTTTGACCAGTTTCATATTCAATTTTTTTTTTTAAGAAAAACTGCTGAAATAGTACTATTTTGCACCTTGAAATCCAAATTTTCCTGGGGGAGGACCCGCGCTTTAAAGGGGTGGTCTGTGTTCATTATATTATTCTCAGACTAAACCCCCCTCTTACACAAATCCTGGCTACGCCACTGTTGTTAGGGACCCTTGATTTTCGTAAAAAAAAAAAATAATAATATTAATTGCACCACACTGTTTCAAAGTCTTACATACAGACTGTCCTTCGTGTTCAGTGAGTTAAGGCGGATTCACAACCACACTTAACTTACGTACGAACACACGCACGTGTGTTAAGTATTAGATATTGGATTCACGGCAATATTTAATCTAGAAATGCGCGGAAATTGTTTATGTCATAACAAAACGTCTGTAATAGATTATCATAATTTACTTTTATTTTTCGATGCAAATTAAATATTTTTTTGACCACATAAATAAATTATTCCTCAACATTAATTGATATTGAATGGAGTCTTGCTGCTGCATTCACAACCACCACTTAGCGTATGTACGTACGAAGTAGAAAGTTGATCAATTCTTGTTACGTAGGTACGCACGCTACGCGAGTATGTGAATGCTAGCATGTACTTTCGATGTTTCTACTTTCAAACGTATGTACGCGCGTTAGAGCCCTAACGCGCGTACGCTAAGTGGCGTAGCGTGGTCGTATTCCATGGATGCGGGGGTAGCATCAACTATACACTTGCATTGTGCGGCAGTTGGACTGCAGATTCCTAGCAGTATTACTGGATAATTCGTAGTCTCTCATGGAAGAACTTAGTTTTTTGACTGTTATGTTGGCATTTTGAAAAACAGTTTCCATGTAAAAAATGTTTTTGCATCTGCCTCATTTGATTTGTGCAAAGTCATACTCGGCTGATTCTCTAATTATGCAATGTATAAGCCTATATTATGTAATATTTATTAGTTTTCTGAATTTTACCATGTGTGCATACACAGAAAAAACGGGTTTGTGGTGACTGCAAAATGTTTTGTCAATATGGACCTGACGAAATATTTTTGCAGTGGTTACAAAAATTTTTGGTAGTCACTGCAAAACTTTATTGTGGACAGCAAAAAGTTTTAGTAGTCACCACAAAAAAATTTGGTAAGGTCCATAATGACAAAACATTTTGTAGTGACAGATAAGTATTTTATTCAGTGCAGAACTACAGGAAAATACTTTTTATTTTGATATACTGCACAGTTTGCCAATCAGCTTAGTTTGTTCAGAGATAACCTGCGATAGAGGAACACATTGATTTTTTCACTGAAACAGCTGTAAAAAGGATGCCATCACAACTGTCAAAAATATATTTCTTACACGAGCCTATACCTTGCCTATTGTATGCTCCGTAACGTCGTCGGTTGGACGGTGGTGTATGGTGCGAGAGGTCCTGGGTTCGAATCCCAGTTCAGACATGGATGTTGTGTTGTCCCTTCGTCTTCATTGACTCTTAAGGGCGCGGTTAACCTCAGTTTTCAACGTCTTTATTTATTTTTATATTTGTATCGGACAGTTTTTATCTTATTTTAGACATAAATTGTGATTAAATCTTCCACTTAGGACATTTTTGTGTCTCATAGTTTTTGTGTAATGAGGCGAAAAGGTCAAAATTTGCACTTTACGATTTTAAGTACGCCACTAAAACCAACTGACATACTAAACCGAAAAAAATTCACGATGTATAACAATGTTGCAGGCTATGGTTTGACATATATATAAAAACAAAAAATAAAATATTATTGTATTTGATTAAAAAAATGCTGAATTTTTAATTGAAAATTTGAAATTTTCCACAATTTTTTGAAAATACAGAAATGTATATATATTTTTTGTTTATATATATGTCAAATCATAGCCTGCAACATTGTTATACACTGTGAATTTTTTCGGTTCGGTGACAGTTGGTTTCTGTGGCGTAAATAAAACCGTAAAGTGCAAATTTTGACGTTTACGACTCATTACGCAAAATCTATGAGAGATACAAAAATTTCCTAAGAGGAACGTTTAGTCACAATTCATGTTTAAAATAAGAAAATAAATATCTGGTAGAGTTCAAGTGGAGAAAAATTAACATTTTATTTTTGTATGAAATAGTGTTAGTTTTATAAATATTATTTGGAAGTAAAATTTCCTCTTACGAAAAAAAAAAATTTGGTTGTGCCAGTTTTCCTGTAATGGCATTACAAAGTCAAAATTTGCATATTTTTAGTTCATACAAAATTTGAAAAACAGTAAACACAATAAAGTTGAAAAAAAAATCAAATAAAAACTGCATGTCACGTCTACGGCTTGAAGCAAACAAAAACCACTGACAAAAAATTTTTGCATTAAAAAAAATTGAATTTTTTAATGTTTTGTTACTTTTAGTAACAAGTGGAATTGGCTGCGTTTGGAGAAGCGTAAACTTAAATGTATTGTTATTTCTACATAGAACTCTTTTCTTGTGACCAACCTAAATATTTATATTCGTGTTTTCAGTTAGTAAAATAAACACAATCGTCAAACTAGGTGTGCAAATTCCAAAATGTTATCTTTATCGGCCTATAAATAGCAAAGTTTTGCAAAGTCATTTTGTGTTTCCGTATCCAAAGCGTGGATTGAGCTCCCCAAAGAAATAAGAACCGTAACTTTTACAATGGGCTTCAAATACTGTTTAAAAAATAAATAATTTTTCGAGCGACAGTCGTAACTTGAAAATTCTTGTTTCCCAAATTAAGTTTTCTCGTATGTTTTTTTTTTTTTAATATCAGGCCTAGTAATAATTAGTTTTCTTTTACATTAAACACGTTATTTTATTTTAAAACAAAGGTTGTCATTTTAAAATGTTTGTACTAGCCTACATCATATGTTATTAGAATATAAGATATTAATTTTATTTTCTATGATATAAAATTGATTTTATGTTAAAGCTATTTTATATACTTAGCTGCATTTGTAAAATCAAGGTTCATCAGTTTACCATTGTTTATATTTTTAATTTGTTAATAACTTTATAATGTATAATAACCATGGTTAAATATAGGAAAAGGCGCACGCCTTAATTTCACCATGTAAAACCCAAGAAGCAAATAAATTAAAATAAGTGTTTTGTACATTCATGCTCTCTGGTTTGTACTTTTTAGCTATATTATTTTTGTACGCCTGAACAGGAACAGATATCCAAAATCTGCTTGGTAGTTTTGTTTAACTTCGTATTCTCCATATTGGCCGATTTTTTCGAGGCAGTAAATAACTTACTATGATTTAAGTTTATTATACGAAATCCTGGTTGCTTGACTTTTTCATTGAAGCCGTACAAATTGGCTGTCACGGCAAAAACTATTTTAAAAAATACTGCCAAACTGATTTTTGATATCTGCTTTCGTTTAGGTTTTAAAAAAAAAATAATATCACCAAAACAGTAGAAACTAGAGAGCATGGCCTTATCACCTAACATAACCTAACCTAATCTAACTTTAACTAACCTAAACTAACTAAAACTGACCTAATCTGACTTAATCTTACCTAACAACCTAACCTAAACTAACCTAAAAAACCTAACCCAATAAAAATTTATTTTACGTAGGACTACTTTAAACGTCACGAGAAACGTTTTTCATCAATATAAGTAGGGACGGAAATTTTTGGTGAAAAGATTTTTGCCCCACTTTGTTTCAGTGCCTTACGTGCACAGCTGCAGTTTAACTTCATGATTATTGACAGAGTGTTTTTGTGCAGAGTCGTTATTCATTTGACTGTGCCAATCAGTACACTGATAACTGCCACACATCACGTCTGCGATTTGTGGGATTAACCTCCACACGCTGGGTGTTAAGGTATCCAATCACTGACCACAAAGCAGATATGCAGGTGCGCATGTAAGGAACTGAAACATAGTGCTACAAAAATATTTTCGCGACGTTTCCTATCTCTAACTATAAGTCTAAATAGGATAGTTTGGCCTGTACACGATGATTAGTTAAACTTGATATTTACCAGTATTACAATAGTGAGATTCTTATTGGCTTTGTCAAATGGGGTAGCAGCTCAACGCACAAGGGAAAGCCACCGAGCTTTCGATAAACTGAACGTGCGTTGAAACCCAGCAAACAGTCAAGTTTTTCCGCGATAATCCATCATCTCTGCCTGCAACACTTGACGCTATGCCACTGAACTACATGATCTTGTCCCTCAGCGTCTTAGGATCCTGCCCGTTAATCGCAGTAACCTTTGTACTGATTGGCACATTCAAACAACTGACGCCCCCACACAAAGAAACTCTGCCAATAACCACGAATAAGAACTGCAGATGTGCACATGAGGCGCTAAAACAAAACGGGGCAAAACTATTTTCACGAAAATGTGAGGGCCTTTATTAAGGCGTATTGATCCCTACCACCTTGGATTTATCTGGTTCTTCTCGATAACTTCTGTTCCAATCGATGCATCAAAATTGTTGTCACGTCAAGGCATTAATCGATTTTCTGTAATTGCTGAAACCATAATATATTCATTATTTTGCAACGGGAAACAGCTGAAAAGGAAAAATTGATTTATTTACGGGAGCGACTACAGAGGCCGTTCTGCAGCCATCTATACTATTTTTAATATGAACACTTCCATGTAACTAAAAACCAGAGTAAATGTTTCAGCAGACTGAAAAGTTAACATCTATTAGCCCAATAAAACATATTTTTAATTAGTTATAAGTTCTGCTGAGGGCTCAGTTTATTCTAGAACAGCCTATAGGGTTGCAGTTGCCAAGAGATGTACAGGGTTGTGCGCTGGTTGACTCTGCAGCCACTGACACACTGGTGTGCAGGTGACCCTTACTACTGAGTGATCACAACACATCTAGTAGCCGGCAAATATTTCATGGTCGTTGGTCTACGGCGCGTTCATCAAGAGTGTACAGTTCCGACTATCTGCAGCCCCACCTAGCAACAATCCACGAGACGCCACTGGGAAGGAGGTTTCAAAAAGTCAAGGGCCATTTGCGAAAGCGACAAGAACTTAGGTGAGTTTGAAATCAAGCTTGTACCCAAAATATAACGCGAATTTTTCATGTTTAGAACATAATGTTGTTTATTTTTGTGTTGAGTTTTTGAGGGAGATATAAATTTTTTTGGCCAGCGCTTAACGTCAAGGTCTTCAGCGCTGGTGAGGGATGACATGAGGCGAGTATGGAGCGGCGCTGGAATGAAGGGGCGGGGGAAACGGGAAATTCCCGAGAAGACCCGCCGGCCAACGGCGTCGTCCGGCACAATTCACACATGCGAAAATCCGGGGACGGACCCCGCCGGAAATCGAACCCGGATCGCCTTGGTGGGAGGCGAATGGTCTGACCATTCGGCCACCGCGGCCCCGTTAAGTTTCTGGTTGGACATTTTTGTACTGTTGGTACCGAGCTAGGTGGTGCAACGGTAATACGTTTGACTCGCATTCGGGAGGGCCCGAATTCGATCCCCTGCGCCGGATATCCAGATTTCGGTTTTCCATGGTTTTTCCGATATCGCTCCAGACAAATTCTTGGACGGCTCCTCTCCCAGCTCCTGTCGTTGTATCAAGTTGTGTGTCACCGTCGCTGATGATCTCGTTGTCGACCAGACGTGAACCCCACTTACCTTAAGAGGGCGTGGTACATAATTATTCAACGCTAAAAGCATTAATCTATAACTGTAGGTTTCTTGAAGCTAATTTGCGAAAATTAAACAACAGCAATCCTAGACAATAGTTATAGCAAACGTTTTAAACAAAATTGTTTCAGTGTTACGAACTCCTGAGGCACAATCTCTGACGCCGGAACCTCGTGCATTTAACTGCGGCGCAAGAGATCACGCGTAACGAATTAGTAATTCTGGATAAATATTTACTCACAAAGTTGGCAAATACCATTATCTAGTATTGTCATTGAGTATTTTATCCATACTGACTTCGAAAAAAGCGTAGAAATCAATTCATGTTTTCATAATTTATTTGTCTTCCAGGCACTCTTAACCTTGTACTGTTGGCAACATTGCCTGTCTTGACGCACCGGCGTGCGCGTATTTGTTCTCTGGACATTAGCGACCGTGTTACCGCATACGTGCGCACACATGCCATGGTTACGTGCTAACAACAAGTTCAAAGTTCTTCTCAAGCCGATCATAGTTTCATACGCTGTTTGTTGCTTTTGGCGCTTGTAACGTATGCCCGGGCACATATGTGGCGCGTAGTTAACCGGGTGCGTGAGACGTTCTGTAGCGTGGCGCGGAAAATATTTTTTTGTAGTGTTTTCAATGTGTTTATCTACGAAAAGAAAATACACTTCCTTATGATTTTAAAAATGCCGCCCGCTAATTAAAACCGTTATTTCAAAGTTCTTCGAAAGTGCTAAATTGACTTTTTCACGTTACTGTTGCTGAGAACATATCAACCGTAATCTGAAAACTAAGTCATAGAAACCTGCATTAGACTTTACCACAGACTTTCCACAAATAAAATAATATGGTCATCGCTTGAAGTCCCGCTGAAAAACGGTTTCTACGAAAACACTGCACGCTAAGTTTAGTCCTCCGCGCCTAGAGACAATGAGTAGAGATGATGGTTTATCGCGGCAAAACTTGACTATTTGCTAGACTTCAACATACGCTCAGCTTATGAAAATATAACTGGCTTTCGCTTGTACGTGGAGTTGTTGCCCCAATTTGACTAAGCCAATAAGAATCCCGCTGTTGTAATATTTGATGCCTGTTATTGGTTTGCAGACAGCTACGATGTGTCAGTGGTTTCAAGGCTATGTTGGTGCAAAAAATTTTCGCGATATACCATCATCTCTAACAATGAGGTGTTCGACGCACGGGTTACATTCGAATTATAGCCATCCCCGTTTCCGTGCCTCAAACGTAAAAAAAAGTACTATCCACTAACTCTTAACGGTATTTAAATGACCCTGGCTGATAGCTTTACAATGATTACGGTAATATTTAAAAAAAAATGTAATATCTATATCGAAGAACGCTACATTGTTTTGACACTAACGTTTTATATAACCTAATTTTTTGCGGCAGTGATACCACTTAATTTTTGCACGCAGTGTCTCGCAAATTGTGTTAGGCCCCATAAAACAAACCAAAATACATCTAAATATTTCTTGTTGGTGTACTATGCATTAACAAAACTCGGATAATTGTACGACGTGTGGTTGCACACAGTTCAGAATATTTTCAAAGCATTATAAGCCAATTGAGTTATAACTTGTTCTTTAAAAAAACTAATATGAACTAAATGGCACGGTCTTCAACAAATTGTCGTCATATTTTAATTTTTATATTTGAATAAGCTTTTTTCTTATTTGGGACGCAAATTGTGACTAAATTTTGCTCTTGTGGATTTTTCTTTAGTCATAGCTTTTGTGTGTAAACGTCAACATTTACATTTTATTGTTTTATGTATGTCACTTAAAACTACTGACATACCAAACCGAAAAAAATAAATAAATAAAATATTAAAGTAAGTAACGGTGTTGTACGCTACAAGGTATCCTACATAAAAACAATGAAATAAAATATTTTTGTTTTGATGTGGGGTATAGCTATTCGGTGAAGCAATTGCATGGTTATGTCGATACGGCGGTAGCGATTGGCGGCTGAGGCGCCTCGGGATATCTTAGTCGTCTATGGCCTCGGGTATGCTCGGGCGTGCTCGGCAATCTTCGGCTCGGTGGCCATCTTGGACGCCATATTGGATGTAACCTTGATCTAAGGTTAATTCTACTACAGGTAAGAAATAAAATACGTTTTCTTATGGGAGAGCTTAGCACAGGGAAAATTTCTGCCACTAGTTTCGCTTCAATCGCTAAGAGACCACAAAAATACGAAACCGTAGTAAAATTAAATTTTAATGTACTTGGAAATTATATTAGTCATTTAATTTACATTTAAAATGAAAATAATCCAATTTTGCATTTTAAATTATCAACTTAATGTAACTTAAAATTCAGGAAAGCTCTGTGATTGGTCAGTTTGGTGAACTACCGATGCCAGCTCTCAAGTGGCAGAAATTTTCCCTTTGCCAAACTTATAACATTGATTTTTCTAACCTGTACTAGTAGAATTAACCTTACCTTGACCTATGACTTTCGCTATCGGCATCCATTTTGTTTATGCCAGTCATCCTGTTAATCACCTGCCGCCATCTTGTTTACCCTCTATTTTTCGACTGTAATTTGCTTACATCAAAGAAGTTATAAAATTACTAGGCTATTACGCTGCTGTTTTGTTACTTGACCAAATTGAACGATGACATATTGCAGACGAAGATATGGAATTATGTACTTTAGCAGGAGTTGGGGGGAATGATTTTTTTTCAACGAAAAAACGTTAGTATAGGACATCGCATAATATGGGCTGCAATATGGCGCCGTTCAAATTGGTAACACATAGAGATAGGAAGTCAGCAGTGGTCTTGCGCCACTTGGTTTACATCACCTGGGAGACGCCATATTTGTACTGGCGTCTCGGGCAGGCTCAGCAATCTTTGGTTCAGCGGCCATGGCCCATATTGGTACTGAAGTTTGCCATCAGGAGCCCTGCACTCGTTCGATTAATTGAGTATCATATATTTAACTCTTGTGTCACCTGCTAGGCAGCGATAGCATCGAGCTTTGTGTAAAGGTTACACGCTGTGCGTCCTAAGCGGATATATCGCCCTTATAAGCAACGTTAGCGAGAAATCATTGCGAAAGGTAATCTTCAAATACAGCTGGTAGCTAAGATATAGCATAGCTTGTTCACAGTAAAATGAGCTCCTTTTTTGGTGATCCTGCTTATGTTTACTCTTTCAGATCATTGCTATCATTCAAACACTGTACTTGTTAAGATTATGAGTATTGTGAGCTTTGAAATATTTTTGCAATGGGGTTGTGTTTTAAACACAAGTGTTTCGCTGGATATCGTGGAAACAGTGAGATTTCTGTGTCTCAGCGACATTCCCAGCAAAACACATCTGTTTATTATAAGTATTGCACGTGATTAATGAACTTTAAGTCCGAAATCGCAGATATTAACATAAATTGTTCGTTGTGAAGTGATCACTTTATCGTAAATATCCTGTAGTGTAAAGTTCTTATCATATAAGAGTTACACATTTTGACAGTTGTGTTTGCATTTCTTTTGTCCGTTGTTTACATGAAATAAGCAGTGTATTCCTCTGCCCCAAGTGATTTTTGCTCGAACAAACTCAGCTTGCTCTCAAACTGAGTTTATCATAATTTTTACTGTTTATTGACTTATTTTTCAAATTACTAAGTTAAGGCATGTAGCCTTCTCTTACACTTAACCATTTTTCTTACAGATGCACAAACTGAAATTATACACACACATACACATGTATATATATATATATAATATAAAGAACTGACAAGAACTAAGAAAAATAACTAGAAACTAATGATGACGTACATGACAATAATACAACAGACCACTTAACATATTCGTGCGAAGTAACGACCAATAAATACTCGTACAGAGTGTTTACGATTTTTCAAAAATAATACCAAAACAAAGTCCTAACTCGTTGTTATGTAGATATGCTAAAAATTTACGTGTACATAAAATAAAATTGTTAAAATAAAATTAAATAATTAATGTGACAAGTAAGACAACATAACAATGTAGCAGTTCAGAAAAAATATTAACCAATAATTAATTTTTACTTAGCTTAGTAAGCTACTAATTTTAGGCAGCTGGATTATTTCCCTGTAGAAATAGGCACACAAGATACTGTTCAGAACTGTCAAAACGTGGCATTGTCACGTGAGACAGACTATACCAGACACAGAGGAAGGAAATCATGTTGCTGGGATACGAGGCAGCTGGCCTGTGGGAGTTAGCTCCACGGAGACTTGCGGCGCTGTTTTACTGGCGTGATAATCGAGGAGGGGGGACGTGAAATAAGGGTAGGAAACGGCAGGGTATTTCTATCCTATTAGGCTCTTCGCAACACCCTGGGACATAAGGGGAAAAGGGGGCGGGGGTACTTTAAAAGCGCGATATATCCCTCACCCCGCCTCCCTAGACAGCGAGAGCACTCGGTCAATAAGGTCGAGTTCCGCGCGTCACGTCACATCGGGCGCGGACGAGGGAGGGGGTTGGAGTGATTGCAATGCAAATCAGTGTACGGAGGGGCTTGAGTAGTTCGCGCAGGGTGCAGAGAGGGTGGAGTTCGGAGCGAGGGGTTTGCCGGCGACAGAAGCCGTCCCGCGACTCCATCCCCCCCCCCTTCCCCTGCAGGAACCCAACCCTAAAGGGCTGGGGTGATGAATGGCTCCCGCGTGGGTCGGTCGAGAGGAAGAAAGGGGGTGAAACGGAAGCTTTAGGGGAGGCAGCGAGCACTGGCGACGCAAGCGCACACAACGGGTGTTCGAACAGGCCTTGTCTACGAGATAACCGAAGGCCTGTTCAAGAAAATGTTCTTTTTTATGCCCCGAAATGGTTGGGAAATGAATAGTTCCAATATCTCCGCTAGTAGCAGTAGTTTACAGCATAGTTTCGGACCTGAATAGTTCTCGTTGTTTTTGGGTACAAGCTACAGTTAGATGTGATGGTATATCGCGAAAATGTTTTGCGTCAATATAGCCTTGAAAACACTGTGGTTTCTTGCAACATGTATGATAGGTAGAAATGGTGGTTTATCGCGGGAAAATTTGACTGTTTACTGGATTTGAACACGTTCAGCTTACAAGAATACTGGCTTTCGCTTGTACGTGAAGCGGTTGCCCTATTTGACTGAGGCAATTAGAATTCCGCAATTGTAATATTTGAGGCCAGTTATTGGTCTGCGGACAACTACGTTGTATCAGAAGGATATCGCCGAACCAGTATGATGCAAGAAATTACAACGCTTTAAAGAGTATGTCGGCACAAAACATTTTCGCGGTATACCATCATTAGAGACACTGGAAAATCGCGAAAATGTTTAGCATAGTCTCCACTAAATTATAATATATTAACCGTGAAACGTGTGAACAGTTTTCTGGCGAATCACACACACTGTATGTTCAAGCTGTACAGTTCTAACTGGGCCTGTTGAAGAGAGAAGCAATGCTTCAAATAAACCATAGCTAGGCCCACGATTTTGTCCCGAAAATATTTTTTGCCCCACTTTGTTTCAGTGACTCACGTGCACATCGGCAGTTCTGTTTCAAGGTTATTGGCAGCGTGTCTTTAATCGGACACGTTTCTCCAGAATAAGATTATTGTGAGTCTGTACGTCTATACTTTGCCAATGCCAGTGAGGGTAAAATCATCCAATCACAGACGATATAGCAGATCTGCAGATGTGCACATGACGCATTGGAACCAAATGTTGCAAAAATCTTTTCGCCATAAATTCATGTTGCAAGAAACTAAAGCGTTTTCTAGGGTACGTTGGGACAAAACATTTTCGCGATATACCATCATCTCTAATGATGGTTTATCCAGGGGAAAACTTGACTGTTTGCTGGGATTCAACTCACGTTCAGTTTATGGAAAGATGACTGGCTTTCACTTGTACGTAGAGCTGTAGCCCTATTTGACTAAGGCAATTAGAATCCCACTACTGTAATATTTGGTGTCTATTATTGGTCTGCAGACAGCTACGTTGTGTCAGACGTATATCACCCAATCATTAATGTCAAGAGTATGTTGGCACAAAAAATTGTCGTGGTATACCATAATCTCTGGTTGTTACGTTATTAATGCTTGGCTAGTTTTCTAGTTACGCTTACCCTTTTGTGTGGAGTTTTCGAGAGTAAACATCCCCGCTCGACATATGTGTGTACACAGTGTTCAAAGATAACAAAGCCAAGGCGCTTCAGCCTTACATAACCAGTAACCCACTACATATGCCTTACAACCAACGTATCTTTGTAATATTCAATTATTTTATGAGCGTTTAACTCCAGTGTTGAATTCTAAGATCTTATTCTCTGTGACAGATTACATGTATGACAAAAATTCTAAACGTATTTTAACCTCATGTGATCCTAAATTGTTGTAGCAGTTGTGCTTTGAATGAACTAAAAGTTATCTGAAGTGTTGTTATTGTTTTGACCAATGTTTTAAGCCTAGGCCTGAATTGTTAACGGTTAGTTTAATATTTTTTTTTGTAAATAACTGTTAAAAGATGTAGGTTTCTCATGTTTTGATTTTGTTTTGTTTTTTTAACTAAGGTATAATAAGAGGTTGTATTGAAATGGTTAAGTGTGAGACATAAATAATAAGTAAAAAATTGTATTCAAAATACGGATTTCAACGTTTTGAGTATCGCCTTTTCTTACACTCGACCCATAACAAATACAATTTCACAACGCAGTGAAAAAATCATACATAAAAGTACAACATGTTTTAACAATACACAACAGTAATTACACAAACATTAATAATTCGGTTCACTCACATTTACACATACACAAACACAACTTCTCGAAAATGCAGCCTGATTTCGTCATCCACTGGAGTGACTAAGACAGTATTTATTTAATTTTTTTCCTCGAAAGTACTGAAACTTTTAATATATCTGCATTCAAATGGCAAACTGTTCCATGCCTTCAACGTAGTAGTAGTGAAGATGCTCAAATATAATTTGGTCTTGCGAGCATGTGCTAACTGGCTGACGGTTATTTACGTAGCAAACCCGGTTATTTTGTTTATAAACACCACACCCTGCCGAAGAAAATTTTTTTCTGAGTCTGCCTCAAAACACAAAGGGTGTAAACCTATTTCTGTTGTTCGCTTGCTGGACTATCGGTCCATCTTTGACGGGCGTCTTTCTGTCAGTATGCTCGCTATTCCCGTTCGTAGTCCCGAGCAGAAGGCGATGCCAGTCACGTAACAAAGCGAGAGACGAGAATAAGGAGAGAAGGCCGAAGGAGAGAAAGAAGGAGACATGGCAGACGAACGCCGCGAGGAGTAAAAATCTTTAAAACTCATTAGCTATGCCCAGCGTCACCAATAAATTTAGTGTGAAGGAAGAGGTTACCACTCCGCTTAGAACCGCCGTGAACTGACGAAAGGGCAACGTTGCATTGTGTACGTGTGCGTGTGTGCGTGAGAGAAGAAAAAATAGGAGGTGGGGAGGCAGAAAACAAGAGGAAGGATAGACTAGACTAGCAAGACGGAGACAGATGGTTTTAGTTCTGTGTGTGAGCGCGCGGTGGTTCCGTGTGTCGGCCCAGAACGAAGGGGGAGGGAAGGTTTGGCATGAAGCCAGCTCGGAGAGAGAGAGGGACAGAGAAAAGCGAAGGTACGTATGTACCAACAACTCGACAAGAAAGACGGAAGACGACAGAGAATGTGGGAAAACAGACAGAGAGAGAGAGAGAGAGAGAAGCGGAATCGGGCGGGCATTGCACCTTATTGACTCTTCGAGAGACGCTCTCTCCCTCCCCTCCGTCACACTCTTTCTCCGTCTCTCGCTCTCTGTTATTCTGTTTTCCCCCAGCCTTCTCCCCCCTTCGAACATCCATCCGAAAACACACGAGAGCGGCCGAAGTCTCGCTACCATCCCCCACTTAATCTGCTCGTCCTTCATTCTCCAGGTTTCCTGCGTCCTCCGTCCTTCTCCACCTCACTACTTTCCCCTTTCCCCCCTCGGGTCCAAAAGCGACAACCCAGAAGCTTTATATGAACGGTATTATCATTTTCGAAGGGGCGTGTAATAAAACTGGGGGGAGTTATTTAATTTGTTTTCGGGGTCGAGGTGTACCTTTTTCCCCCCTCCGCTCGTTCCAAATTTTTTACCCCTCCCTCCCAGCCCTTCGCGGCTTCCTAAGCCGGCTTCTCCTCCCACTGCGACCTCATTCCGTGTTTACAAAAATAACAGATTTAACGCTTGCTTGCCGGGAACACCTCTCGTGACATGTTAGTCTGTCGACGAGCCGTTTAGTAATATCGCGTAATGCGATCAAGAAAATTAACCCCTCCTACCCCTCCCTTCACCCCTTGAGCGGTCGAGATGCTCGTCCTGCTATCTATCGCTCCTAATTGGCGCGGCGGGAGAGATTTGAGGACGGCTTCTTATTCCCTCGCACCTTCAAGCACATCCCTCCAATCAGAAGTGTCGGAGCGTATGTATAAATAATAATAAACACGTGACGTGGTATTCCACGTATCAACTTCTGTCATCCGAAATTTAGTGTTTATTTTGGACCAGGTTATATTTATGTAATATTAGTAACAATAATTATAGTAATATAATAATCGTATCTATTAGTCGCAGGGAAATCGTGCCGGGCGACACCACTGGTATGCGGGTTTTCTCGGGGATCTCCCGTTTCTCCCGCCCTCTCATTCCGGTGCTTCTCCATACTCACCTCATGTCACCCCTCACCTGCGCTAAAGACCTCGATGTTGAGCGCTGACCAATATTTCTCACTAACTCACTACTAGCCGCAGTTAAGGCATATTTGACTTCTCTTACCCTGGACTATACATTGTAACTGTTGTGTAAATAAATTATTCATACGGCACTTTCTCTAGAAGTAACTACATAGAAATTAAAATAACAATTGTTACGTAGCAGAAAATTACTGGCTTTCGCTTGTACGTGTAGCAGTTACCCTACTTGACAGAGCCAATAAGAATCCCGCTATTGTAATATTGGAAGCTTGTCATTGGTCTGCAGACAGCTATGTTGTGACATAAGTATATCAACCAATCATATACGTTGCAAGAATCTATAGCGTTTTCAAGGGTATGTTGGCACAAAACATTTTCGCGCTCATTAGAGATGATTGCTAGAGGCACGAGTATTTCGCGTATTCATCTGACAACAGCCTAGACTTCTCAGCTCTATACACACACTGGCCAAAGTCAAATATCCATTGGCTTCTAACAGTACAAACGTATAGCACGTGATATCCCCACGACTTGTTTCCCTATTTATAACTGGCTTGCAGTCGTCAAAATGTGTGTTAAAACCGCTCTCGTATACTCGTAGAAGCAGGAGTGAAGTATACGTTATTGACGTTCAACCTGACCTAGAATCAATACGCGAAATAATCGTGCCTCTAGTGATCTCATATCACGAAAATGTTTTGTGACAACATACCCTTAAAAACGCTGTAGTTTAGCGCAACACATATGATTGGTTGATGTAAGTCTGCCATGATGTAGCTGTCTGCAGACAAATAACTGTCATCAAATATTACAATACCAAGATTCTTTTTGGCTCAGTCAAATAGGGTAACAGCTCCACGTACAAGATAAAGCCAGTAATCTTCTGGTAAGCTGGACGTGCGTTGAAACCCAGCAAACAGTAAGTTTCCCCGCGAAAAACCACCATCTTTAATCATGATGCTTTTCATGCACTGATTCCAAAATATTTCATATTTCTTTGGCATTAAATCTTAGTCTTAATATTACAAAATATACTTAGGGGCCCCTGTTTTTCGCGAAAAGAATTTTACCCCAGGATGTTTCAGTGCCTTACGTGCACATCTGCAGTTCTACTTCAGGATTATTGGCAGCGTGTCTATGTGAAGAGCCGTATCTTATTTGACTGAACCAATTACAATAACGTTCCTGCAACACCACACGTCTGTGATTTGCCGGTGGAATCTCAAGGATCGTGAGAGACTAAAATATCCAATCACTGACCAAGTATCAGAACTGCAATTGTGCACATAAAGCACCGAAACAAAAGTGCGGCTAAATTATTTTCGCGAAATATAGAGGTCCCTAATTATAATTAATTTATTAATCAAAATAGCATGAAATAATTAATGATTTGTGCCATTCTTCTTGCAGTGCCTGACCGAAGTTAACAAGCTTTCAGTGTTAAATGTACAAAAATGGTTTACTGTTGTGTGCTGTATATCCCAGTGTAAGCATGCCCAAGCCGATGATGGATTTGGTCACGAGCTGGTTGTGCGTGTGAAAAACCGGTTTCATCTGTGTTACGTAAGACCTGCTACTTATTTGTTTATTTTTATCACTGATTCCAGATTTGCGCATACGTAATTTCGACTCACACCTAACACTATATGATCATCAGTTGCTAAACACCTGAATAATACTATTTAAACAGTGTCGAATTTATTCGTCGACGCCCACGAAATGGCATTGTAGAAGTAATCAGAATGCATTTAGAAAATTGTTTATAAAACAAAATGCCGCACTAAAATTAAACAATTAAAATTAACGGGAATTCGTTGGAAAAAAAATTATGTACAAGATAGCTCAAGATGCAACAATTAACCCAAGGAATTTTTAAGTCATTACGTTTGAATAAATGAGCAAAAATATTACCATAAGATACTTTTTTCGCCGGACATATGTGCGAGTCAGTGATGAGCTATGATATTCTATAATAAAGTTTTATAATAACTAACAAAAAAAAATACTTGTATGACTAGCATCTTCCCTCGAAGTACCTCGTTTGCAATATATTATTGTGTGTTTACAAGCAAATTATATATGAAAACCGTTATTCGCAATAACCTTCTGCTGACTGGTAGGGTTAAATGAGTGAGTGATTTTGGTCAGCCCTTAACATCGAGGTCTTTAGCGCAGGTGAGGGGTGACATGCGGTGAGTATGGAGCAGCACCGGAATGAAAGGGCGGGGGAAACGGGAGATCCCCGAGAAAACCCGCCGACCAACGGCATCGTCCGGCACGGTTCGCACATGCGAAAATCCGGGGACCGACCCCGCCGGGAATCGAACCCAGATCGCCTGGGTGGGAGGCGAATGGTCTTGACAATTCGGCCATGAGAAACATCTTTACACGAACACACTCCGCCAATAATTATGGCCCGATAGTTTTCGCGAAAAGATTTTTGCAGCACTTTGTTTCAGTGTTTTACGTGCGTACCTGCATCTCTGCTATGCAGTCAGTGATTGAATGCCGTAACATACAACGTCTGGAGGTTAAACCCGCAAATCACAGACGTGTTGTGTCACAGTTATCAATGTACTGATTGGCGCAGTCAAACGAATAATAACCCTGGACAATGTCACTCTGCCAATAATCATGAAGTTGAGCTGCAGGTGTACACGTAAGACACTGAAACAAAGTGGGGCAAAAATATTTTCGCGTTAACTCCCGGGCCCTACCAATAACAAAGAGGCAAAACTGCAGATGTGGAACTAAAGCACAGAAGCAAGTTGATGCAGAAATATTTTCGCGAAAATCAGGAGTCCCTATTGATGCCTGTTATTGGTCTTCAGACAGATATGTTGAGTCATGACACATTACCCAATCATATGTGTTGCAATTACACTTAAAGAAAAAATTTTGTAGGAAGTCTTCCCTGCAAAATTATTTTCCAGAAACCACAAAATAATTTTGTAGTAACCATACAGTAATATTTGTTTTGTGATGTCAGCAAAATTATTTTGTGGGGACCACAAATAGGCTAGATTTTGCAGGGTAAATATCTACAAAATATTTTGTAGCTGCCACAAAATATTTTTTGAGTGTAACTACAGCGTTTGCAAGGTTGGTAGAAAACTTTCTCGCGATATGCCATCATCTCTAATCATGTGTAATTGCGCCTTTAAGTAGTAATAAATTAAATAATAAGTAAAAAAGAATTGAACCGGCGGTTGTCAGTTGTGTTCCAGAAGAAAAACAAAACTAATTTCGGCACTCTGTCAGCACATTTAACATGTTTATACTTACAACTAGCAGTCCCCCTCGGCTTTGCTCGCGAGTATTATTCGTAACTGATAATATTTACTTTAATTTAAAAACCTCTTTGCACACCAGATTGGTACTTCAGTCATCAAGTGTTAGAATGTCCAAGCGGCTAGTTGAACTAATTCTGCAGCAGGATAATTAGCTATAGCTGTCCACGCGAAAATCAGTCTTAAATTTGTCCCTGCCACTAACAGCGACTTCGCCTGGGCCTTATTTATAGCCCTGCCAATTTGACGCTGTGGGGTAGTTACAGACATCTAAGGTAAGAGGTTAATCGAATGAAAAACATATGTTTACCCTGTGCGCAACCATTCGTGACGGTGGCCTCAATTATATATTGTCAAAATATTCACTTTAACTTTATTGCCATTACAAAGTTTCAGTGGGTAAAGGTTTCGCGGAAACGTATTTGGTGCCCCAAACCTGAGATTAGTGAGATGATATATCGTCGGTTTACTGCCAAAAAAGACAAGTCAAAATGAGATAAAATTATAAAAATGCTAGGAATATGTATATGTTGTTCACAAACAATTGCCCAAATTTAAAGTCTAGTCGTCGTTTCGTACTGTTGTGTCACAGTATAATAACATACCACATTTTTGTTAATATCTACAATTTAATACTGTTTTTAAACGAAATAACATTTATGACTTAATCACCTTTGGGAGTATACCGACGAAATGTCAGCTGATATTGTAGAGGAACCTAAGTGGAAAGCGAACTGAAATTTTACCCCTTTTAAAGACTACATGTAAATTGCACTAATTCGATCTGCCTTGTAGTTTTTGTGTGTCAGAATTGAACGTTCGCACGCAGCTTTTAACGGAATTCGAGCCCAGAACCTCCCGGAATTTAGACCTGAGTAACAAACAACTGCGTCACGTAACGTCGAAATAATTCATGAAAATAAAATTTACTAAAAAAAATAAAATATCTGTTTCCTGGGCTCATAGAGGTTGTACAACACCACGTCTCGATAGGTTACTGTAGTGAAACTCCTGTATAGGTTGTTTCTCGCTGCTCGTTCCTGCTTTTCGGATCGTCTGCCTTGATTATTGACCAACTAAGTTTTATTCTTAATAATCACGTTTCTTATAAAGAAAAAAAATTGCATACATATTTTTTTTAAATATTTACGTAAGCATCACACTGACGCGAACAACACCTCAATATCGCTACTGGTTAGATAGATATCGTGGGTTGATGGAAAAAAAAATTTTGTGTTTTTTCACCCTCTTGGGTGTCGAATTTCAAAATATTTTAAATTTACATCTTAGACATTTGTATAAGTATCCAACTGAAGTGTAAATCACATCGCTAGCCCGTTCAGTCGAATCAAAATCGATCATTCACTAAAAAAACACATCACCCTTGCACAGTATTGAGAAATCGAATTTCGAAAAATCTGAAAACCGTATTGCGATAATTTCTGTAATCATCATCCTGAAGCAAAAATTTATTGTATATCTCGACGGGTTCGATAGATATCGAGGATTTATCTAAAACACGTTCAAGGTCTTTTCACCACTTAAGAGAGTAAGTTTCGAAAAACCCTTGAATCACGTTTTAGAATACTTTATTGGTATCTCGTGGACGTAAAAAACACAACATTAGCCCGCTGGGTTCAAGATGTATCGACGATTAATTGAAAACGCTTTTCACCACTTTCCACCCCTTTTCACGTCCTTAGGTGGCGAATTTCGGAAATTCCTGAAATTACTTTTTAGGTATTTCAGTAAGCATCAATCCTAAACAAAAATCACGTCGCTATATAAAATACTATGGGATCGATATATATCGAATGTGAGTCGAAATCTCATATTACCCCTTTTTTAACTAGTTTAGGGTCGAATTCGGAAAATATATTTTAAATGGTACTTGGGATATTTACAAAAGCACCAATTTAAAGCAAAGAGTACTTCGATATCTCGATTGATTCGATATATATGGAATGATAATCGAAAACACATTTCACGTATTTTCACCCCTTTAAATAAAGAATTTCGAAACGATTTTGAGTCCTGCCATAGACATTTGTAAAAGTAACCAATTAAAGTTAAAATCACGACGATAGCCAATTGTGTTTCAAAGATAAAGACGATTCATTAAAAACACATTTTGCCCCTTTTTAC
>PNEQ01114043.1:0-26260 GCA_003012365.1 Medauroidea extradentata
AAAAGAAAATTTTAATGTAAATTCCTCTACTCGCATCCCCAATTAATAGGTTGGATCCCGCCGTATACATCCTTATACCTGGTTAAGTTGGCCTACTTAATTTGTTATTACAAAAAAAAAACATTAATTAAGACAAAAAAATTGAAATTACTGTGTGATAAGAGGCTAAGTTAAGTGTTACGTGCCAGTGCACGTCACAGTGAGAACACTGCTATAGTGGGGCCCGAATCCAGAACTATAACACCTTGTTAATACTGGACTGTACAGTATTTAAAATTACTTTCCAAGAATACAAAGTAAGTATGAAAACTGCAGTTGTGCCACAACAAACTCGGGCACTTGAATAGAAAATTATAATCATGAAATTAAAGTAACTGAAATCAAACTTACATCTAACAATAGCATTCAACAGTACTTGTTAAGCTTGCTACAGATATACTAGTCACATGTTCTTAGTCAAAAGATAAAAAAGTGTTTAAGAAAAAACAACACACATGCTGTCAGCCACCATATATGAAATGTAAAATACAGTTAGTGCTAATTGAAATTTGGTAACCACTTTACAATACTATAATTATCTTCTTAAGAGTCTTACGCACCTGACGCATGAACTGTGTTGTAGTGTGCCGCGCCTTTTCTATTCTACGCGAAACAGCTATACTTATTCCCAATGTGTTTGTCTACGAAAAGAACACACGGTTAAAACTAGGCTTCTATCATTTAAAATATGCAACAAGCTCATTATAAACATGTTTTTGGGCCCCCTCAAAATGGCTAAAAGCAGCCTTTTTAGACAGCTGTAACTGGAAAAAAGGCCACTTGGATTCGTAAAACTCAACGTTAGAAGCATGCGTTGGTCTTTACTACAAACTTTCCTCAAATAATATTGTAGGGTCGCCGCTTTAAGTCCCATAGGAAAAAAGACTAGTACGAAAACACTGCACGCCAGTTTGGGGCACTGCGAATAGAAGCGAAGCTGTAACCGTTGAGTGTGGAAAGATGAACTTTATCGCTTCATTGTCTCAGCGCATTAAACGTGGAAAATTACATCCCATCCAGTACATAGCCTTCTTAAAGAGTACAAGATTTGATCAGGTTGAAAGGCTCTCTTGACAAAAAATGTTAGCAGGTACTTTTTTTTCCTCAACTGCCTAGAGATAACTGTTGTTGTGAACCAGTGATGTGAAAAGAAAAAAAAAGAAAAACTAGTCCATTCTGTGTTTACATCCTTTTATACAGGAAGTTGTATTTTGGAACGTTCAAAATTCTTGGTCCTGTTTGACAACTTGATTTTCCCTGGTCCTTTTAGCTTCTGAGGTAAACTGCCTTGGGAACACAAAAAAATATCAGATTTCCCTATTTGTCTTCTCATTTATAAATCATTACATTTAGTTCAAATGAAAGCATGAAATATTTAACATTTTGACAGGTAAATAAATAATTTTAAGCATAGAAAAAAGAAAAGTAAACAATAAATAACAATATTTTCATATGTAGCATTCTTACACTGTGTTGGAAACAGCCCTATCGATTTGGTTATGAACTAGGTTTTCAAGGTAGCTCCTGTCAATGAAGGCTTTGGCTGTTTGTTCATGCTGTTTGTTCAGGTCACTACGAGTGGAGCATATGCATTTGGCTCTGGTGGTGAGACTGTTTTGTAGTGATTTCTTGACGTGGTATGGGTAGTAGCTGTCAGAACAGGGGTACTGCAATTTATTGGTGGTCTTGGTGTATATAGAGGTGTGAATGGTGCCATTGTGTAGGGTTAACTCAACATTTGGGAATATTGCGTGTGTTTGCGAGTATGACCAGGTGAATTTGAGAGGACTGAAGTATTCAGGCCACTGTGTTCTATAACTGTGGTTGAAATGATATGAAAAGCAACAAGCCTTCGTTTAGCGTTTGTGACTTGAGTTTTATTGGAGAAAATAGGGATTGTGCTGTACAGTACGAAGTTTTGTTATTTGAAGCTACGAAAAATAATAATCGTGAAATATTGTGTAAACAGAAATGCTTTCGTGATGAGAGATGGTTTATTTTTAATTGCAAATTGTGTGTTAAATGTTTCCTCCAACGAAGGCTGAGAAGGAATGTTTGTTATGTTTTCACCACAAAATGGATCTAGAAAATGGATTGGATTACCTGTGTAATTAACGGTAAAGTACAATAGTGTGTTTGCTCCTGCTGTTTTTAAAGTTGATGAAGGGACTGAAACTGTATGATATTGTTACGGCGTGTGTCAAAACTTATTTTTTAAATATAATTGGACAATAGTGAGGACATGTGTATTTGTACAAAATGTGTTTATTTCTTTTAAAGTTTATTTTTTAATACGCTATTGAATAGTCGTGAACTTCTTTAAACTATTTCAGAGTTCTTCTAGCTTACATGTTTAATATTAAAGGGAATGGCATACAGCCTGGCTATTTACAGTTTTAAGTTAAATGCGTTTTTAAAGGTTATGTTACATTATACAGAGCTTAGGAGCAAGCACTTTTTGTACTTATCCACTGACATTCCCTCCACCCCAGCCTATGAGCGAGCAGAAACATTTAAATAAGTCTTTGTAATATTTCAATTGAATAGTTTTTATTAAGTTAGCATTTTGTATCACGTTGATAGTATAGTAGGCCTACTTCACGATTATTATTTACAAATGTACAAACAAGTTCATATGCCATATTTATTCCTGATCTTTGAAAGAACTGTGCAATGGGAGTGCATGACTTTATTTATTTACTTGGACATACTCCATTATTTCCCAATGGAGTATGTCCAAGTAAATATATCCAGTCATATTTATTTTTGTTTTACACCATTCATCCTTGTACTGATGATTTCACGATAAAATAAATTACAATTACCATGCTTGTGTACGACTGCAGTGCATATTAAACTGCAAATGAACTGATGATGGGTTGCAAATTGATATATTATTGTATGCATATCTGAAACCTAACTGCAAACTGAGTTAAGTGATTTGTAGGCCACTTATCTGACTTGCTAACATGGGTCCTATATAAAACGTCCAATTTAGTTGTGTAATAAATGTCCAACTTTAGCTTTACTTGGAAAGTAACTTTAACATCTTGTAATATCAAAACGTTCAACATTCTGTTAGGCCTAAAATATTTGTTAAACCGTGGCAAAATTAACAATCTAATAAGTACTTTATTTCTATGTACTGTACTCAAAACGATACGAGTATTTTCTAACATAAAGAAATATACTGTGCTTGCTTAAAATAAGTATACTTGAAGCGTTTACCAGGAATACAGGTTACTATTGCTAATTACTTTCGTGTCACAGTTTAGTTGTCCGTGTAGTAGTTTTTTTGTGTATATCAGCATGAGAAATTTGTAAAATGTTATGTAAATAAATGAAATGGTACACCATGAGGAAAGGTATAAATATTATTCAGAAGCTGTATTTACTATGTATCACAGTTCCCAAACATAAAGGTACGTATATATAATAGTTTATTTTCAATAAAATTCAGAAATTAATTTTCTCTCCATTACCCTCAGTAGGCTATATGCAAACTAATAAAATTCAAATATCATTGTAGACAGCAAATGTGGGACTTACGACAAAATTTACCTTTTATTTAACCCATACTATTTCTTTAACAGTACTAATTTAAGTGCTCAGCTAGAAACACAATCATAATTATTGTCATTTATTTTGTTTCTGTACATTTAAAAATAAAATTACACAAAGTTTTATTAATTACTATAAAATATCTAGTTAAAGTTTATGTGAGTAGTGTTGCCATCTTGCATTTGCATTGCTGGGCTATAGGACCGAAAGAGGGAGGCTAACAAAGGCCTGAATATTGCCGAAGTTTCAGCTAGCTTTAACGAAGAAGCTCTTAGAATACGAATTTTTCATTCTCGAAGATTTTGTTCGTTTTATAAGTATTCGAAAAGTAACAAATTCGTTATGGAAACTAATAAGAGAGCAGGCTTCGGCTTCCTTACCAGGCAGCAACCCACTATAAGGGAGAGGTGGTCGGTTAGGTTTGCTTGGGGAGGAGACCCGAGTCCTAGACTGACTGATTTGCTAGGCAAACGCCCACCTTATATACCCTGGAGGGTGGCTGAAAGTACTGTCAGTGGGTGGTGAAGATGGCCGCCGCTGGAGAGGAGGCTGTCTGCTGACCAGCAGGCGCGCCACCCCAACACCCACAATTTCCCAATACTCTGCCAAAAATTACGTTTATGCACTAAAACTTTCCCGTGGGACCGTAAAAATGTCCGTGTTGCCAAGAGAATATAAATAAAGCACGAAATAAACACAGAAAACGAATATTATTACGTTAGAAATAATTATTATACATATTTACTCTTTTCAAAGTTCCTAATTCGCCGTGTGGTTAGCATAGAGTCCATTTGTTTGTTTACATTTTTAATGGCGGGAGTGAATATATACGTACAAAAATGGTTAATATAAACACTTTTAACCTTTAATTATTACGTTTTTACAGCAACACGGCTGACAATAAGGATTTAGGGGACCACTTGGGCAAAAACAAGGTAGGCCTAGCTCTTAAGTGGTAAGTTTTGAATCAAATAATGTCTTGATTATTTCTGTGATCATATATTTGCTAGTGATAAACTGCAGAAAGAAAGTTATGTACATAAGTGTATTGCAGCCTTCATCATTGGTAGGTCTTGAGACCTAGTAATTATTGACAGCAACATTATTTCACAATTAGGAAATTTTCTGTTTTTTTTGTTGCTCTGCGTGTCTTAGGCCGTTGTGAGGTTACAACTCGAACCACATGTTAATGTAATGGCTAGCGCCACAATTTTGTTACGTAAAGATTTTTGCCCCATATTGTTTCTGTGTCTCATGTCCACATCGGTTGCTCTGTTTCATGGTTATTGGCAGTGTGTCGTTCAGATACGTTTCTCATTTGACTGCACTAATCAGAATAAGATTATTGTGACTCTGTACATCTGTAATTTGCCAAGGCAAGTGAGAGTAAAATAATACAATCACAGATGATGTAGCAGAGCTGCAGATGTGCACAGAACACATTGAAACCAAATGTTGCAAAATCTTTTCACCATAAAATTGTGGCTTTAGTAATGGCTTTGTATTGCTGAAAGAATGTGGAAGCAGTGATTGTAGCGTGAATGTCTTTGAAGATGACATTTATGGACAGTACATATTGCTAAGCAACTGTGGGCTAGGACTTAAATTAATTGACTGGAGGTTATAAAGTTGAGGTTTTTAGACAGTATGTATTGCTAAGCAACTGTGTGTTGGGACTTGGAATTAATTGACTGGAGTTTATAAAGACAAAGTAGTTGCTCCATGATAGAAACATTTCAATTTTTTACTTGTTTAGCTTGAACCTATTGGTTTTATGCATTTTTATCTCAGTTACAAAATTTTGACCTTCACTTCTCTCTTGTACCTTGTGTTGTGAAATATAAGAGTGAAGTGTTTCTATATAGTAACATACACGTATACTCTGAAGCTACTGTTCATTATTTCAGATGATGAAAATGAGCCAGAGGTCACTCAGCCCTATTCAGACTACAAGTCGTTATTAAGTGACAGTGAAGATGATGGCGTAGGTTCAGTGCATTCTGACATAGTGGCATACGACTCTGAGGAGAACGAAGTAGTGGTCCCATCTGATAAAGGAAAGGTCCGGTCAATTAAAGAATTCTTCGAGAATGAGGCAGAGCTGTCGGAGTCTGAGTGGGGTAGTGCGGACGAGGATGAACAAGGGCTGGACAACATGGATTCTGAAGATGGCGATGAAGAGCAGCTAGACAGCAAAAAAGTCAAAGAGCAGTTGGACAGGATTCACATGTGAGAAAATTTTATTTATGTAGCTATTTCTTTTTTGGAAAAAAATGCTTCGTGAGGTTTTTCATATCATTTAGTTTTGTAAGTACAATTTACGTGTGGTCATGTTTTGTATACTTTATCATGATATAACTTTCCCTGTTATTTTATTTTACCTTGCATTTTTCCATGACTTAATTTAATGTGTACTGTACACAATTAATATCCCTAATAAAGTTGATTTTGACAATTTGCTTTTAAGTGGGAACAGATCACGATGAGTTTCTGGGGGTGGAGTGGGCACACAATCTTTGTTCTTGGGCACCATGGTCTATTATTTGTCTTATGTAGAAAGGAAGTAAAGGGAATGGGCAACATAATCTAGACAGGAAGCTTCTGAATGCTGCTTCTGAATGATTATATGTAATTCTACTGTCCATCTGATAAACATTTTACATTTCATATTCTTCCTACAACCTTTGCTCATTGCTATAAAGTTCCCTGGCCAACTGTGCTACCAGTTCATCCTCTCGCCCCCCCCCCCCACCCTGTTTTTTTCCTTATTCCATAAAAGTTGTCATGTATTAGTCATTCCACAATTTCTCCACACATTTCAACAAACTTACCATAGTAGGTCTTGGACCTGCGATTCAAAACAATTTTTGTTGCACTATTGCACTAATTTTCTTGGTCTTGACGCTTCTTCACCCAGAATTCCAGCGTTATATCTCCAAGTTAACTTCAGGACTCCCCTAGTCAATCTTACCCTCTCCTCAACATCTGTCTGTGGGCCTGTCTCTTCGGATGAAAAAACACGACCCTTGCCATTTTTCAGGCCGCATCCCGCTGTTAGAAACAAGAGTAGTGGAGAATGGCTTCTGTGGCAGTCTTTGCAGGAATGGCTTCTGTGGCAGTCTTTGCAGGAAATGAGATGGGCTCCATTGCCTGGATAATTTTGTACAACACACCATCAGACTGTCTCTCTGCGTTCCTGGTATTGGTATGCGATTCCGTCAACTGTTTACATATATCCCCTTCACCTGATGCATGAAAAGTGAAATTCCCTTCTATATGCAACTATTTCTCTTTCTCTAGGTCTGCCTACATGTCGAGGGACTGGAGTAACTGCAATTTTCTAGGCTTCCCTTGGGTACCAGCTGATACAACCTTGCTTACCATCTTCACGACTACTGATCGTTGATCCGTGCACATACCCTGTCATGTTTGTGTGCATTGAAGGCTGGCAGCCCAGCCTTTACTTATATTGGAAGTTGATGCTGTCTTGTGTGGTGAACCTCCCTTCTGTCACCTCTGTCTCAACTCACAAGGCAGGTTACTTCTTGTTAGTGCTGCTGTGACCATGGCAAAGCAATGTGGTGCATTAACCATGCTCCTGCTCTCATCTCACAAAATTTAACCACTGATACTCAGTGGCATTCATCTTTATTCTAAGTTTATTCTGTAAGGAAATTCCGCAGCCTCGCAACCTCCTACCAGGCCAACAGTATATGTGATGGTGGTGTCCCTTGTCACATTGAAGGTGTTGGGGTCCTGGTCGCCTGCTGGTCCATTTTCTGTGGTGATCTGAATATCTGCCTAAAGTGGGTGAGTTTGCAGGACAAGTCAAGCTAACGATCTGGTAGAGGTACTGAACTGTTTGTTGACTTGGTTGGGTATACCTGACTTGCCACTGGTCATGTGTATTACAGTTTGACATGAAATCATAATGGTGACAGGTTCTTTGGTCCTCTGAGTAGGAGTGTTTATATATCCTTTTCCATACCACAACTGGGAAGCAACTGATGTTTGATGTTATCTGACATCTTAGCTGACAACGTAGCTAACTCTCAGCCACTGTGTCTTGCAATGCTCCCGGCCTACTCAGGACTAAGATCTAAGGTGCAGAAGTAGCACTTGTGTGGAACCCTAGCAGTGGAGCTCTTATACGGAACCAGTGTCTGGCAAGCTGTTATGGTAGTGCCCATCCCAACCCAGCCAGGTGCTCATGTGTCCTCGCTTTTATCGGACTTTGTCAATGAAAACTTCCTCCGACGTTAGTCGCCCTCATCGTCCAAAAACTTCCATCATTATTCTTAACAATTTTATTTTTGTAAAGTGCGGTTACAAAATTGCAGTGAAGATGGAAGAGTTTTTTGTAGTTTACTTAAATAAAGTTGTGCTGTGTGATTCAAATTCTTCCTTTATTATTACCAATGGCCTTCTCTCACCACCACTGTGAAATGTTTCCTACGCTTCTTACCTCACTGTTCAGTTTGGGGCAAACCGTACACTATACGTGACAGCACAGCATACTTAACATAACCAAGTTAGTATGTTAACACAAGTCAGTTGCATCATTATCTATTAGGATAAGGATAAAGTACCCAATGAGTTCTTCCAATTCACGAGATACGATACCAAGGTGCGTGGTGTGTGCCTGTTAATATACCTGCGAGTCAGAGAAAGAAGGCACGCTCATATGCAGGCGTAGAGGCATGAAGGCATCTGTGGCATAGGATATGGTGCAGTTCCGAATGCATGGTCTGTACTTTGCTGCATGCTTGACACATTACACGTGTTGCACACCACCAACATATTTTCAGCACGTCTGTTCCAACATGCTGTAATCTCGTGATGTGAGTACAAGGGCGTATGACTCTATAGTCTCTCATTATGCCAAAATGAGCATCAGCAAACTTAACAATCTGTGTGTACGTTTTCAAATTATAACACAGTACAGAAGTTACAGCACTAAGATTGTAATTATTGTGTGGTATGGGATTCATACTTTCTGCTTGCCTGTGCTAGAGAAGTGGTGAAAGGATGATAAAATGCATCAAGGAATTGTTTTGTGCTTTTTGTCTTTTTGTGATGTAGTCCTCTGTTATCTGAGACATTTAGGTCAACTGTTTAACTTGAGTCAAAATGCTATCTACGTGCCAACTGCTCATATCACGCTCTATCATGTACCAGGAACAACACCCTGAACTGAAAGGCAGGATTTCTCTCATCACTATTAACACTGAAACAATGATTTGTTCATTCATTCTTTGACAGTTAACTACCCTGGCATGCAATTGTGGTGCCAAGCCCCATAAAAGCACAAAAGCACTAAGATTGTTGTTTCTCATCTCAATTTTGTCATGTCACAAAGGAATTAGCTTACACTAATTTTTCAAACCAGGTGGCCACAGAGCAGGATTTGCTGCATGTAGTGGGATGAAATGGCAATTCACAAAAACTTTTCCAATTCTTTAGTTCTGATACAAGTCCAATTATTTATAGCTTCAGACTGATTTTTGTAGGGTGAATAAATTTGTATAGGGTTCAAAATACATACATAAATTGTAAGATATTGGCTGATGTGACTGTTAAGTAATTGCTGTCATTGGAATTATAATTTGGCCCTGTTCATATTCATATTGGTATGACTGTGTCATGTTGGTTTTGCAGGCGAAGAATGATGGATGATGATAACAGAGAAGTAAGACTATTACAAGAGTTGCTTTTTGAAGATGGTGAGCTACATTCAGAAGGTGGTGGTCGACAAAGAAAGTTTCGCTGGAAGAATGTTGGTAAATAAATGTTATTGAATACTAAATACAGTATTTGGTGTAGTACAGTAGGACTCAAATTTTACGAGTCCTTCATAGTTCCTGAAAATTGCCTAATGACATTTTTGTTTTTGTAAGATTAAAAGTTGCCTATTTTGATTCCTTATATATCCAAAAATTTAGTTATTAGTACATTTTTTAACTGTCAGTGTTTTACTATATCTGACAGTAAAATAAGTTCCTTCAGTTAAATATTGTGAACACCCATGTATCACGTGCATGTGTGTATCATGCATATCAACTTTTTGATAAGAAAGTTGGGTAAAAATATTTTTCAATGATATCTGAAGACGGTCACTGCCTGTGTTCTAGGCCATTGCATATGTGCTTGGAATCAGATTAGTACACCCTTCATGTCGTAGTAAAATGTTAGTAAACATGAAGCCCCTATTCTAGGTACCAGTGCCACATTTGGCCAGCAAGAAGTTCACGTTAAAGTGTCACAGCGACAAGAACAACACATTGTTTTCATTTAACAAATAAATATTTACGTCCTGAGTTTAGGTATCTGAGAAGTGCCAAGAAAGCAAAGTAAATCAAGGCTGGAAATTACCAAAATTTGTTTCAGGTAGACGTTCATACAAACTTGTCAGTGTGTTGGGTGGACTAATCACCATTGGTAATGTTTTCTGTTTTGTTTATTAATTGTATAGCAGTTTCACTACAAATTTACCATACAGAAAATATTCAAACCTTGTATATATCTACTGTGTTTAGAGGCACCATTTTTCATACCATACTGGTATGGTTTTTGTAATTAGCTACGTTAATATGTATTTGTGTAGAAGGCACAACATGTTTTTATAAGCATTACAAGTTTCATCATTAAGAATTTAGGCTGCTGTGATAAATATACACTAATACCGTATTTACCCATGTACTACCGGTCCCCAGCCAAGACCGGTATCTGACATTTTCTACATACTCTAAAGAAATTTTTTTTCCATTGTACAGTTCCATTTTAATTGCCTTTTGTTCAAAAATGTAATTAACTAATTAAAAATATTATTTGTATTAAATATGTGGATGACCTCTTCAGAATTAAATTATGCCCCAAAAGTATATATACGAAGTGCTCGGCACCAAATGACACATTGGAAGTAGCAATGGTGAAAGCTCAAGGCATGCTGGCATTCTGTTGCATGGCACATGAATGCTCCGCACCTTCAGCAGCATGTACTGCAGTCTTTCGGCAGTTGTCTGTACTTAGAGAGCACGCTGTACTATGGTTCTTATTGAAAGAACAATGAAACACTATTGCAGTCTTGTTTCTCTGCATCATCACATGTCATGCTGTGAGTGCCTAGATGCTGACTCATCAGACCAGGCCAGTGAGACAAATTATCTAGGTACACAGTGGCTTGGTGTAGCTCGGCACAGTCTGGCACGTTGCAAGCTTGGCTTGTATAAGTGGGCCGGCAGCTGCTGACACTGGCTGTATGCCTTTGCTATGGTTTTGCCGACATTGCATATTTATTGCTTACAAGCTACAATTGGATATTAAGGGTTTCACACTTATTTTTCTATTATAAGGAATCCTTCCAGAAGTGTGCCCTGTACAATAAACCCAACTTTTCTAGGTCCTATTCTTCCAAAAACCTTGTTTTCTATGTATGACCCCAACCTCAAATTTTCAATTTTATTTTTGAGAAAAATGTGCTGGTAATACAGAGTGAATACAATATTTTATTTATTATTACTTTTAAGTTAGTTCTTATTTGTTGCATTATTTATCAATTTTGCAAATTTTAACATAAAACTATTAATAAAATTAACATAAAATTTCATAATTTTTAGCTAGAATCAAAAGAGTAATTTTTGTTGTAAAGAAACTTTTAGTTGATGTTAGTTCATTATGGTGGTATTTTACATTATTTTAGTTTAAAAACCGATAAATTGTATCTGCCAAGCATTGAAATATTTAACATAAGTTAAAGGTCTGCTAATATGGATACTTAGCATCAGTACTGGAACAACTCTATAAAACGTATACCGGTACATACATTAACTCAAAATAGTTGTTTGATGACCCGTGGAAATAAACACAAACACAGTGACTGTATGTAAGTTATTATTTTTTTTTTTTAGATAATCTAGATGAGAACTACCAGCAACCTAATGCCTCTGACGAGGATGTATATGATGTTGATGATGAAGATGAGGAACAGTGGCGTCGCATGAGACATCAGCGAGAGAAGTTTCTGCTGGAACAGCAGGTGAGATCTGTAGAATCACAGGGTATTATTATTGAACCCTCTGTTTACTGTCGTTTGAAATTCTTTATGTTATTCTTTCATATTGTGCAATCAAAAATGTTGTTGTTGCACCTCCTTCGGCTTGAGCAAATCCTGACACACAAACCCACACACAGCAAGAGATGGTGCCAAGGTAAGCATGTGTAGTGGGATGTGTAGAAGGGAGAGCCAATGTAAAATGTTAACAATGCATAAGCAGTTACAGTAAATAGATAGTCCAGTCCCCTGCCCCTCTCCTTTATCCTATTCTGACATTCGGCACAAACTATAAATTGACATAACTAGTCGGAGACCAGCCACAGCTACTTTAACAGCTTAAGTGTTATTCATTGCACAGGAATATGTGCACGCTGTTATTAATAGTTGTGGAAGAGTATTTAAGTTTCACCAGTAATTCTTTGTGCACGTCAGCCCTCCAGCCAGGATGAGACATTGACAGTGTGGCATTGCAAGATTACAGTATTCGCCCATGTACCCCGTGCACCTTTTTTCCCGAATTAGAATGCCCAAAATGAGGGTGCACGGCTTACATGGGTAATTTAAGTTTGAAGTTCGTGCGCACGTGCGGGAGGGAGGCTTGGCAACGCTGCGGGGGTGGTGCGGCGGTGGAATGTGGATGTCTAGACGAGTGGTTGCGGTTAACTTACGAACTCACGTGTGCAGCTAATAGTGTTCTCTGCATGTTAACTGATTAGCGTACAGTTATCGTAGTGTTTACGTTGATAGTTCGGGCAATAAAAATGTCAAAACGATTGTGTTCGTTTACAGTGGGAGAGAAACTGAAGGTGATAAAAGAAGAAGAAGAGTTAGGAAATCGCGCGCAGGCCGTAAGTACGGCATTGCGGAGTCGTGTATCAGAGACTGACGGAAAATGAGAAACAAGTTGCAGGAAAGCAATATGAACAGGGGGGTCTTCAGGGGGAAAAAAGCTAAATTTCCACACGTAGAAGATAGATTAGTTGCATACATAACTGCATTACGACAGTTTGGATATGCCGTTTCTACTGACATGTGTCAATTGGAGGCCTTGAAAATTGCCCGAGAATTGGGTGTATATCCTGAGTTCAAGGCTAGCAAGAACTGGATTTACCGATTCTACAGACGGAATGGCTTATTTGTGCGACGGAAAACGACTGTTTGCCAGCGACTTCCCGATGCCTATAATGACAAGTTAGTTCGGTATCAACGTCACGTTATTCGCTTGCGGCAGAAGCACTCGTACCTACTGGGGCAAATAGGAAATGCCGATCAGACTCCCGTCTATTTTGAAATGCCATCTGACACAACAGTTGAGGCACGTGGCTCAAAATCTGTGCAAGTAAGAACAGGTGGCAATGAAAAGCAGCGGTGTACCATCATGCTTACATTGCTAGCGGATGGGAAGAAGCTTCCTCCTTTTGTGATTTTCAAGCGCAAATTGATACTGAAAAATGAGAAAATACCGGCCGGAATTTTCGTAAGGTCGCATGAAAAAGGCTGGATGGACAACACTTTAGTATTTGAGTGGTTGAAGTGTGTGTGGGAACGCCGGCCAGGAGCCCTACTGCGACAAAGAAGTATGTTGGTTTTGGACAGTTATCGTGGCCAGCTGACTGATAATGTTAAAAAACGTCTACAGGAAGGAAACCCCGACCAGGTAATAATCCCGGGTGGCATGACCTCGATTCTCCAGCCCCTAGATGTGTGCGTAAACCGGCCGTTTGAAGCACATTGAAAAAGGCTTTATACGGAATGGATGGCAAGTGCGGAGCTCACCTACACTGCCCATCTCTTGCGCAGCTTTGTGGGTGGATAAAGACAGCGTGGGCTCTAATCCCAGAAGATCTTGTTCTCAAAAGTTTCCGCAAATGCTGCATTAGTAATACGCTCGACAGAAGTGAAGGTAATAATGTTTGGGAGAGTGACGCAGTTTCCGAGGACAGTCCTGACGAAATAGACGGGGACAGCAGCGATGATGACGGTGGTACGTAATGATGATGAAGACGTACCAGTTTAAAGACTTTTTTTTTATCTATACTAAAGACTTTATTATTTTTTTTCCCGACTTTTCATCCACAGAATCCATTTGTACATAGCTGTATTTATTGTGAGTGATACATGCAGAGCTAAGCTTTTTTATTCACTGAAAACGTCTCGTGAAGTGGTGATACACGTGGAGTGTTTGTATAGCTTTTGTGCTGCGACTGTACCAGTTGACCTTGACAACTTCCGCTTGCTTACTCACGTGTCCGAGCGCGCCCACATACACACACAGACACTGGCTGGTGCTGTGTTGCTGGCATGCAGCGCTTGCCACTTGGAAGCAAAAAAGCGCATGTCAACCTCTCGTTGCAGCAAACTCAGTTCTGTGCATTAATATCCGCCCCATTTATGAAGCATTGATTTATTTTAAAGAATTAGCTGCTATATACAAATAAATATAGTAGGTGAGCATAATTTTTGTTTGTTTGATTGTTTTGCCCCATAATAAAATTTTTCTATCCCAAAAAATTTATTTTTTGAAAAAAAATTTTTTCTCCAAATTTGTCATTGAAAAAAGGGGTACGCGGCTTACGTGGGTGCGCGGGGTACACGGGCGAATACGGTAGTTTTATTTTGTATTTTGTTATGGAAGATAGATTCAATTATTTCTTGAATTTTATATGTACTTTTGCTAATATTTTCTTGTAGTGGGCTCTGTTTCTGAAAGAGAGATAAGTAAACACAGTCACAAGTTATAGTGGTCCAGAGAAACTTGGAAGTCAGGGTTGACTCACCCCTGTAAGTTGCTTTGATAATTTTTTACTCTCGTCCTGCACTTTGTAATGTAGGTTATGTCAGGCCTACCGGTCAAAATATGTAAGGGACGTGAAAAGTAACATTTCTACTCGTGTTGCCGCATAATTACTAGTGTTACATGCCATGGTATTCATATTTACCTTTATTGAGAATCTGTTCATAGTGCAGTGTATAAGAAAATGTAATATCACCGTAAGAAAGACTCAATAAACATGACTGCACTTGTCTTGTAAAAAAAACACGTTAGCCAGCTTGCTTCAGTAACCAATATTTTATGTAAAATAATGTTAAATAACATGTGATCATTACTAGAATGTGCAAAGAATACATAAAAAGGGCAAATATATTTATATTTGTTTCTGGCAACACAAGCATATTTTTTACAATGTCCTGGGGGAATTTTTGCAGTTATGTTTGGGATTTTTGTCTAAGGACGTACGTGGTTGTTGGTGTGGTACGCCTGCAGCTGCGGAGGGCCGCACCACCCCCCACTAACGGTGTTTCCA
Organism: Medauroidea extradentata; assembly: GCA_003012365.1. Classification (NCBI taxonomy): domain Eukaryota; kingdom Metazoa; phylum Arthropoda; class Insecta; order Phasmatodea; family Phasmatidae; genus Medauroidea; species Medauroidea extradentata. Next base: position 14,959 of record PNEQ01114043.1, read on the forward strand.
CCCCCAGGATGGGGTATATAAGTAGGGTTGTTCACCCCAAGAATCAGCAGTCTAGGGCTCCACTTCCCACCGGGCAAACCTAGGCTATCTCCCTTATCCTCCATATACCACGCAGCCTGCCGCCTGTATAGGAGGCCATAGTCTGTATCCTGCCCGCTCCTACCTCAGATTTTACACCTCTCGTCTTATACCACACAGCCTGCTGCCTGGATAGGATTCCATAGGCTGCCCCCATCACCTACCCACTACCCTGTGCCTAAGATAGCTCGCGGGTATTTTGGAACACCCTAGCCGCGTAGAGAGGGAAATTTTCCCTGTAGCATTGGCGATCGCCGTGTGGCGCGCCGCTGTCGCAACTGGAGTCGAGAGTTGCCCCGCGGAAATTGTATATCTAAGAGGCTCTGCGAGAGTAGCATGACTACGAGGTCATCAGAGACAGTGTTGTTGAACTTTATAAAGTCGAAAGTGTACTTCCAGCGTAACAAGTGCAAACTGTAAATATTGTACAAAGAAATCAGCAAAATACACAATCTTACCAGTGACTCGTGTGTTTCAGTGTCGACCACCAACAACCCAGCATCCAGTGTCGTACCCAAGGGGATTGCATCCCACTAGGAGCAAAAATTACAGGCCACCATAGCTTGTCACAGACTTAACCCGCACCCCGAACACTTGCCCTCCGGTTTGATACCAGCCCCCGAAAGAGTACCCAGGTGCACACATTCATTGCCAGTCCTCAGTAGACAGTACCAGAGGTAGGACTCTGAGAATCTGTTTTCCAAACGAAGCCCCAACAACCTCAGCCGCATCCTGTAGGAAATGCGGAGACAACCTAAGCCTCTAGTGATCCTGATCAAGACTACTCAGTCCTCAACCTGCACCGCACCCTCCCGTGCAACAGCTACGAAGCGAAGCACGACCGGAACCTAAGCGGCAGAAAACTTTGTCCGAAAAGACACGCCTCTTCCTGTGATAGCTCTTTTAAGGTGAGTGGCACCATGACCACCCGTGTGAAGTAAGAGGTTGCCCCCTCCCCCTCCTTGCTGCCTACACTTGGGGCTCTACTCCTCCGAAACGCACAGCAGCCCAGCCCACATAGAGCTCCCTATCTCTCATGCTCACCTAGCCAGAACACTTCTCTGGGGAACGTACCAACTCAGTCAGGAAGGAGGGCGACAGGGTGTAATCAATAATATTATGGCTGGTTGGCCTTGTGCAGAGGTATCATTAGATTGTTTTTGTGTTCTGGTTTTATCCAGTTAGATTTATGCATCGTTTCTAGGTTACTGCGCAGTGTTTTTCATTTAAGCTTTAGACAGGTCAGTGATATTGTAATTACATGATGTTAGCACAGCCAAAGGGAGCGCAGTCTGTGATGACGTGTGTGACGTCTTAAATAGAGTTTTTGCCTCTACCATGTTGGAACAAATCAAGATACTGACGCCAATGGTCATGTTGTGGAGCTATGGCCCATTTGTATAATAATTCTGTAGTTGAATAAATCATGTTGTGGAACTATAACCAGATTGTATAATAATGTAGTAGTGGAGCATATCAATACACTGACGCTGATGGCCATGTGGCAGAGCTATGACCCATTTGTGTAATAATTTAGTAGTGGAACAAATCAAGACACTGACGCCATTGGTCATGTTGCGGAGCTATGACCCATTTGTATAATAATTCTGTAGTTGAACAAATCAACACTGATGCTTATGGCCGTGTTTGCAGAGCTGTTATCCATTGTATACTAATTTAGTAGTCGAACAAATTAAGACACTGACACTGATGGCCTTGCAGAGCTGTGAACCATTTGTATAATACAGTAGAGCCCCGATTTAATGAACTCGGTAATAGTGAAAACAGCAATTTAACTAAAGGATTTTTAGGAACCTTCGGAAAATAACAAAAAAAAAAATATATTAAACAAGTAACTGACTTTGATAAAATCGACTATTAATTGTAAGTTAAGTCCTTTAAAAATACTAGCACCGACCGCCGTATATACTTATTTCTCCGTAGAAAAGCTTAAACCATCCGTCGAGAAACAAAAAAATAATAATTTGTTAAAATTCGTTGGAAACTTTGGCCATGGGAGTGATTTTGAGATACCCATGTGCGGGCGCGGCCGAGCGAGCAACGCTGTGTTGCACAAGCGCGCGCATAGATCATCATCCTGGCGGCTGGCGAGTGAATGAGCGCTAGGTACCCAGTATCCACTGTGCGGCAGTGGACAGCACAAGAACTAATTCACAGATAGTGCTTCGCATCTCCGTTAGAATGCGCTGCAGTGTCGTGTGCTCTATGGTTGAATTCTATTACCGATAGAATGCAGTGGTGCGTAGTGTGATTATTTACACTCGCGTCCTGTGATAAAAGATGCATGTTTAAAAAAAAATACATAATATTATTTATGCAGATTTTTTACAGCGAATTTATCACCGTAAACGTAAATAATTTGATTTTCCGATGCTAAAAAAAGCTTGAGTGCAAAGCATTTTTAGCGAGTAGACCAAAAACGAGTTTGTTTCACGAGCGCGCCTGCATACAAGCTGCGAAGGTCACTGCCACCGCGCATATTTATTTATTATTTTACCGTTGTCTTGCAAACTTTTAATTTAGTTTTCGTTTAAAAAAATTTTTACTATGTTTCATGGGATTTTCCTTAATTTTGTTGATGGAGCGGGCCGGAGAGAGACGGAAATATTGACGGCTCGGCGGTGTTAGTCATCACTTCTCGTGTGTTGATGGCGCAGGCAAGGACGGCCTAACTCACCATGCGCATGCTCGCCAAGCGTTCCACTGGTATTTTTTCGCCGATTTTTTTTTTCTTCTTATCACGGCTGTGGTTTACCTGTTGCGGTAAATGTGTTTTGTTATTGTTTTGAGCGAATATACTTTTTTAAAATTACGTTAAATTCCGACGAATCGTGCCCGAGGATTTAACTTTTTTTTTTTTTGGTTTCGAGGGGGGTAGGGGGTTGAAGTCGGATTTAACGAAACATCGATTTAGAGTAAACATTTTCGGGTCCCATGGCATTTCATTAAATCTGGGTTCTACTGTAATTTAGTAGTGGAACAAATCGAGATACTGAAGCCAATGGTCATTTTGCGGAGCTATAACCCAATTGTATAATAATGTAGTAGTGGAACATATCAATACACTGACACTGATGGCCATGTGGCAGAGCTATTACCCATTTGTATAATAATTTAGTTGTGGAGCAAATCAAGACACTGACGCCAATAGTAAATATTGCGGAGCTATGACCCATTTGTATAATAATGTAGTAGTGGAACATATCAATTCACTGACGCCAACGGTCATGTTGCGGAGCTATGACCCATTTGTATAATAATATTGTAGTTGAACAAATCAAGACACTGACGCCAATAGTAAATATTGCGGAGCTATGACCCATTTGTATAATAATGTAGTAGTGGAACATATCAATTCACTGACGCCAACGGTCATGTTGCGGAGCTATGACCCATTTGTATAATAATATTGTAGTTGAACAAATCAAGACACTGACGCCAATAGTCATATTGCGGAGCTATGACCCTTTTGTATAATAATGTAGTAGTGGAACATATCAATTCACTGACGCCAATGGTCCTGTTGCGGAGCTATGACCCATTTGTATAATAATTCTGTAGTTGAACAAATCAAGACACTGATGCTTATGGCCTTGTTGCAGAGCTGTGACCCATTTGTATAATATTGTTGTAGTGGAACAAATCAAGACACTGACGCCAATGGTCATGTTGCAGAGAATAATGTAGTACTGTAGTGGAATAAATCAGAACACAGACGAGTACTGTGTTGTGGGGCTGTAGCCCAAATTTATCAACTCTTGTGATGTACTAAAGGAACAAGTTTCTCTTTTAAACTTAATGCTGCATTTGAAACTACAAATCCTGCAGTTTTTCCTGTCAGACTTTAAATATTTGTGAACTTGTGCTGTGGTTTGATACTGACTCTTACCAATAAACCAGGTTCACCGTAATGGGATTAAAGGTTTGTAACTCGTGATACAAATTAGGTGTAAATAATCCAGGAACATTTTGGGGATTCAAGTTTCATTTCCGGGTGAACACATCTAAGTCATTTCATTCTTGAACAGTGTTGGCTCTTCAGGATAAGCGGCAGTGATGCAGCAGAAGATCTGTGTAACTAACGACAGCGGGTCAGGAGACCTCTGTCCACTTTCAACACCCCTGAACATGTTGGTCCTGGAGGACTGACATGCAGTATTTGTTGCCGCAACGAGGGGCAGGGGATGTTGGAAATATCATAGCTAGCATCTGAATGTCCTACTTCTGTACCAAAATGCAATAACACTCAGTACCATATTTTTCCGCATATAATGCGACCTCGCATATAGTGCGAATGGCAGTTTTGAATAAAATTGCATGGCCATATAATGCGATACAGTGAATGAATGCTGTGCGCCGAGGCTTGGGCCATGCGGGTAGGTAGTGTGGCAGCCGGCGGCACAAAAGAAGATCTAGAGCGCAGAGCATGCGAGCAAACGTTGGGGAAGGGCGGTGGAAAGCAGCGGGGGGAGGGAATGATGCAGACCAGTAACGGTAAACAAGAGGATGGGAAGCGAGTCTGGAGAAGGAGGGAGCGGTTGGAATGCAGACACTGTGACGTCAGTGTTGTTGCCACCGTTGCCAGACCTACGAAACGGCTTAGCTGGCGTCAGGACTGGCTTTCCATGTATTGCACCTACATTATGTCAATGTGGTTATAATAGAAGCACCACTGGAACAATTTTAAAAAAATTTATATACGTTCACGCTATTGCTACCTCTCACCAAAAAAACAGTAAAATTTCAAAATAATTTTTTTTTTAAAAACCTAAAATTTCAATATATTTTTTTTTCAAAAACAAACATTTTTTGGGGTACTATATTCTCAGCGACGTAATGTCAATGTCTTATAAACCCATAAAAAATGTTTCTCATTTATACATTATCGTGTACGGTAACATTCGTGGACGAATGACGATGCCGTGTTAGTTATTCATCTGCTTACATGTAACTCATACACGCGTTAAAACAGTGGCACAGTATACGCACTTCGAAACATCACGGAAAAAATTTTTTGTGTATGCACAAAAGAAAATTATTCTCATCTGAATGCAAAATTTTATAAATAACGCTATCTTGCAAATATAACATGGCTGCGTTGGGCGGTACTGCTACTGCCAGGAGACAAAGGTGGCACAATTTTCTTTGTGTGTACTCGCGTCGATATAGAGTCTACTCAGCGCAAAGTATCGATCTCAGCGTATTGCTGTGATGCTTGCTCCGCCAGGATTATTGTTTCCGAGTTTTGCTGCAAGAGCACACCACCAGATGTACGGGACGCAGCGTACAATCGATTCTTTCCCGCAATTCTTGATGTTCACTTCCGAGCGCACCGAGTTGTTTACGTGACGAATTCTGCATACGTATTGCAGTTTTTCTGCCATAACGTTTGCAACCGTGAAAATGCTCTCGTATTAAACAAATTAATTAAAGTTGTATTTAATACAGAAATTGACGGTGCACAAAAATACTGTCGTTATGGCCGTATTTTCGTCTTAATGAGGCTTCGCTGTACCTCCCTCCCAGCCATGACACTGCATCGTGCAAAAACGGCATACAGGCAGACTCCGGGATTATTTATCCTTTTGCGCACCGATATAATGCGACCCTGCATATAATGCGAATAGTGATTTGGGACCACTGAAATCTGCATAAAATTATCGCATTATATGCGAAAAAATACGGTAATAGTTTTATTCATATAACTTTACCTTTTTTCAATGACAAATTTAGGAAAAAATTTTAAAAAGGAAAATTAAAACTTATTGTTGTAGAATTCAGGTAGTCGTTGGCAAGCAAATTTGCGGCTAAAATCAGCCGAAGGTTGTGTTAAACGTGTTACATGTACAGTATTTATTACCGCCACACTGAACGGTATCGGACACAAAACAGTTTGATCACGTGACACTAATATGAATGTACAAACCATTAGCAAATTGCCAACAGAATGTGAAACGAGTTCAAAACCAACAAAATGAACAGTTAGTAATGTAATACAAACATCATTACGTCATACGAGAGTCCACACGAAGAAATGAAAGTGCGAACAAAGTACATGAGGCTTGCAACGTGTGATACAACACTAAACACACGAAGGGAAATGTTACGTACAGGCATTATCCAGCCTAAGTAAACCAAAATGTTTTGTAACGAAGAACGGTTGACGTTGCTACGATATCGTGTAACGTGCTTTTCATTTGGCGCCAATCTCTAATACATGATGCTGTGATGTCGTACTTATGACATACTGCGCAATTTCATATTTATTCTGCTTTCTTAATTAGGTACTTTTAGCTTCTCACTCATTGTAAACGAACACAAACGTCATTTTGACATTTTGATTTCTGAAAATGAACTACTGCTTTCTTAATTAGGTACTTTTAGCTTCTCACTCATTGTAAACAAACAAAATCGTCATTTTGACATTTTGATTTCTCAAAATGAACTACCAAGATACTACCATACATAGTCACTATGAAAACAGTAATCTGCTACGTGCCAAAAACAGTGTCGCCTAAATACGTGACTAGTTATCGATAGCGCCGCCAGCATTCCTCTGCCTGCATTTCTGTGTGCGTGCGTGCCTATCCCCCCAGCGCTGTTGTCTAGTCTCCGCGCATGCCAGTTACATACCAGCATAGTGCACGGACTTCAAATACAAATTATATGTAAGCAGCGCACCACAATTTTTGTGATCCAGATTTTGGAAATAAGGTGTGCGGGGTACATGGGCGATTACGGTATATTACTTAGGGCCGGTTTCACAATGCCTGGTTGTGTTCCAATTATCATCTGATTAAATTTTAAGTGGTGGTTGGCACTATTTTGTGTTTCTTGAGTTATGGTTAACTTAAAACTGTTTAACTAGTGATAACCAATTGTTAAGCTAAACAAAAGATGAAGTTCGGTTACTGAGTTAATCGGAACATTTAACAAATATGGCAGATTGTGTTTTTAAGCAATAAAACATAAACATTACCTTGTAATGAAAACTAGATTATGTGTTACCTAATCAGAAAAATTAATTGAATGTGAAGTTATACAAAGGAAGTCTTCATTTCTTGAATTTTTGTTGGATAATAGTTTCATTCGAAATGAATGTACATATCATTGTTTTGCAATTGAGATTATGACGAACCTAATTTTTTTAAAGCTGATGGTTGCAAACAAAACTCAATATTGGTATTTCTAAACCAAAGAATTTCTTTTTATAGTACATGACAATTTTTGTAAATATTTTTTATCTACACTTAAAATATTAACTTTCCTTTTATTGCAAGAAACGTGTTTCGTGTTTTAACATTAATAACTACAGTAAAACCCTGTTAAGATATTTGTACTGGGACAGAAAATAATATTGCTTACTAACCAGGAAAACTTCTTAAAAGGGTTCAATTAGGCATGTTGATATAGATAGAGTGCAAAATTATTTAACTTATTGAGCAGGAAACTTCTTAAATGAGAAACTTCTTAAGAGGGTTTCACTGTATTTAGCTTACAATATGTATGCAATTTTTTTCTATTTTTGTTTTGAATATTGAGAGGAAGAGGTTAGTTTTGGTTACGTTACAGAGAAGGCCCACTTATTAATTTTTTTTTTTTGTAAATTTGCAAAATGCATCTATTAATTACTGAGAACATAGAGGTAATTAAACATAACATACATCCAAACTGTTTTGAATTTATCGATTCACACACAACAATGAAAAGCAGTTATTTTCAACACCTCAAAATTTGAAACAAAGACTGTTATTACTGAAAAAAAATCTTCAATTAATATTTGGCTTCTTTCATGAGAGGTTATGCTCCCTGAATATAAATAACTAACATAGAGAAAGAATCTTGCAGTAATTTTGCACAAATATAATCGGAACCTGCAAAGCAAACCCATTAACTGCAAAACAAAGTAGAAGTTTTTCTACAAGTCTGCTTAATTTCGTACATGTTTATTACAAATTTTTACTTTCTCGTACAAATCTGTTGAAGTGTGAATCCACATCACACCTTGAAGACTTGCATATGCTCTTTACTATTCTTTTTTCATGTCGATCTTTTTATGTATTCGTACTTCTCTAAAATTTTGTCGGTACACGGACACACGCCCAAAAATATGTTGAACTCAGCTGCAACTGTCTTCCAATATTCCTCTTTCTGTTTCCACGTCACTGCATCTGTTTTCATATTCCACAATATGAGAACATTTTTCAACTAGGATAATTAGAAGTTTGTTTTCAGGGGTAATAAAACTACCGGGACGTGTACGTTTAACCTCTTTCTTCCATTGTTTACAAGTTAATGTTAACCGCGGATTAAAAAATAGTATATTCAACGCTCAATCACAACGTGAAACGTCACTGCATGGTTGTCAAATTTATATTAACCAGCACTTGGCTAATCATAACATTCTTAAACTGGAGAAGTGGTTTCAGAAACGCTATTGTTTTAACCAGTAGTTAAAAGTTTTGTTTATATTTATCATATGTTCAGTCAGATAAGCAGTACTTTAAACCATGGCTGCGACCAAGTACATTTTCAAAATCCTGTAATTAGCATTAAAAATCCTGAAAAATCTTGTAATATTTCCAACTTACACCTACGTACTTTTCTAAAATATTTTTAGAAGATTCTTGCTGTAAAATTTTGATAGTTAAATTAATATATATAGTAAATTATGTACTATAGTACTGTGAAAAATTGAGATGTTATACAGGAAATCTATCTACTCTTAATGTTTTATACAGACAACTATTTTCTAACCTGTTTCGGTAAAATAGCAGTGAAACTTTCCATCGTTTTCCTATTTGGAAAAATTTGTAGAATGAGTTTAGAGAAACTAAGAACATGTTCAACTGGCTACTTATTGTTGAAAAATTAATATATCTGCATAAGTTTATTTATGGCCTCGAATGAGATGTAGTTTGCTTGTATCATGGAGCCGCACTTAGTATGTAAATACCCGCATTTATTAATATAGTCGCAGCATGTTTTTTTACCAAATTTTTGGCCCAAAATATGAGGTGCAGTATTTATGAGGGATTATAAAAAATTTCCTTTGTTATTTATTTCGGCGTAAAATAAAACTGAAATTTATCCATAAATAGCTTGTATATAATATGTCTTTTTCTCTAAAAATAAACGAAAAGATTTAAAGTAATCATGAAAAAGATTAGGGAATTTCGTTAATCCATTTATGTGCTTCACTAATTACGGTGTCAATTATTGGTAAAGACATGTGTTGGAAATATCCGCACATATCTAACATTATCCGTCTATCTATTTTAACCTTTAAATATTTCTTAGCACTATAAAATCCATTAATACGGCAGGCCTCCTTTGAACAGACATTTTGAAACTGGCACTCAATGCACATTATTTTACCAGCAAGCCCACCTAACCAGAACCACAGAAAATGATTTGCATCCAGTGTATTTGGTTAATACACACTTGTACCAGTTCTGAGTTGAAGTAAATTCATACGTAGTTACAACTAATCATCTTTTATTTCACAAGTGTACACGTATGTGTGGCATGCTTCTGGCCCTAACAAGGAGTGAAGGTCTATTCCTCCTTCAACGCCACCGCAAAGAGTGTTAGAATGAATCCTAGATACCTGGGGATTTTTCAGCACAATAACTAGGTGGTGCCCTGTATTAACATGTAGCAGACCGTCATCTCTTAACACTTCAGGGCGTACTGTGTCTATGTGTACAGATTTTGTGCACTTCATTTTAGCCTACTTTCCTTAGGAAAGTCTGTGTCTGCTCTCTCCTTACCTTCCTTCCACTTAGAAACTATAGCACCCACAGACTGAATTTCATCAAACTCTGTACTCATGCACTGACCTTTATGTATTTTGTACATGTCTAGCACTTATTTTCAAGATGGTAACGGAAAATGTTTGCGCTATTTCATATCTTGAACAATATCACTGTACGGATTCAAGCCAAAATTTGGTAGTTCATTATCTTAGCATTTATTGTTGGAGGTCCACTATTTTAATGGAAAGTACAACATAAGCAATTTTTTATGTAATATTTTGAGAACTACTAAACCATTATTGTAAAGTGTCTGATGTTACATTTAGATATTTCGTCATCCAAAATTTAATTTTTGTGTAGTTATTGTAAATTACACTAGACCCCCGATTTTACAAACCCTGGATTTAATGAAGGTAGCGATTGTACGAATGCAATCTCAGGAATCCTAAAAAAATAACAAAATTCTATGACAAAAAAAATTTTATGGAATTACATTGACAATGAATAAAACATATACGTATTTTCTAATCCACTGCGTTAAAATATGAATTGTAGAGTTGCAGTTATTACTTGGTAAGTCACAATATTAAAAATAAAACAAAAATAGTAAAAATCTGTTAAAAAATGTGGCAGTGACAGTTTGAAAACCGCACGGCGGTGGCGCCACGTGTGCCAAGCCGGCTGGCCTGTCTCCATCACCTACGATGTACACTAGACCCCCGATTTTACGAATACTCACGGTTCCTCACATTGCATTCGTAAAATCGCTACCTTCGTAAATTTGATAGCGGCTAAATTCCCCCCCCCCCCCCTCCATAACAGAAAAATTTTAAAATTGCATTTTTTCTGCAAAGTGTCTCTAGGCCCCGACTTCCGTAGCATTTTGCGGGAAATTAATTAACGTAATAATGTAAACATAAATTAATATCAGTAGCCAGACGTCACACTGTTGAGTGGTAGATATGACCGACCCTTGTCCCCAAAAAATGAGAAAATCGAGATTCTGAGTGTCTTCTCTCGAGCGAATAGCCCGACTCCCGTAGCATTTAACGGAAAAATAAAGTAAGTGATAGTTTAAATATAAATTTATATCAATAGTCAGACATCTTACGATCAAAAGAACACAGCTAAACAATAGATATGAGTAGGGCTGGGCCGATGCCGATCACCGATCACAATAATCGGCCGATATGAACACATCGGCATCGGCACCGATCCGCAAATGATTTACCGATCATCGAACGCCGATCATTACATACTAAATCAAAATAAATACGTAAATACTGAATTATGCTGAAAAATACCAAAGTTGTATAATTTAAATTTACTTACATACGTATTATAAGGTCGGCCTACAATTATGCAGTAAGAAAACACAAATTTACAGTATTAAATTACATATGGGTATTTTTAAAACATGCCATATCATTATTTGCCTGAGTTTT